>OMOT01059907.1:0-12390 GCA_900312575.1 Acanthochaenus luetkenii | reverse complement strand
CACACACACACACACACACACACCTTTTCAAAAGGTGAACATTCTGAAATATCTTCAGGAGAGCAAGGCAGTCAGCTTCAACATTTGGTACCGGCCACATGGCCCACACCTTTTAGCTCCTTAGACAGTTTTACAGTCTTACTGTGGCAAGAAGAGTTCTTGCTTCCGTGATTTTGTAATGATAGGCCCATCATCCAGTTTACCAATATACAGGATGTGATGCAGCTATCCATTGTGCTAAGGATCAGTGACTCTGTAGAAATGTATGTCACAGTTCTCAAACGTGGTCCTCCCATCACAGGATTCATCGATTAAGACGACACCTCCACAAGGCTCCAGAGTAAAGCGTGGTGTCCTAGATATACCTCCCTCCGTGCTGGTTAGGCCTATGCTCACCAACACCAGACTACACCTACGCTCAACATTGTACCCAAGAATGACCATTACTGAATTCCTTATTACTGACAAAAACAAACACAAAATCTGGCTCACATATCCACACACACACAAAAAAGGTGCATTTTGAATACAACAAAAATACAGCTAACTCGTGTTCACTTTAAGACACAAAATTATAAAGGTAAGAAAGTGAACTTGAATAAAGATTGACATATTGATCCAAAATGAATCTGAGCCATCTAGATTGAGAACTTTTAACAGTGCGGCAGCAAAACTCGTCTCCCGTGTTCCTCCATTTTTGGATTGGGCCTTTTAAAAACACAATTCAACAGCTCAATTATAGAAAACACATCAAAACAAACTACTGGATTATCACTTTAATTTGATAGGGCAACCACAAGTACTTTAAAAGAAGGTTATACAGCGCTGTACATTTGGGAGCAGTACTGACAGACATAATAGTCATGTCTTCTCCCTTTAAATACTATTCATTTAAATGTTCTATATTCTTATAATGATACAGTGATACAATAAAAGCTTGTGTAACTGGTCCTGCAGCTTTTGATATGTTGATGTCATTTTTGTTGGGACTTTATTTCCTTATATTTTGTTTCCAAAAAAGGAAAATAAACGTTATGATCAAAAACCATATGACAGGCAGAAACTGCCAGGCTGTAATCCTGTATGACTCCCAATTCACTCACACAATAGAGAGAAAGAGAGATAGAGAAAGGGAGAAAGAAAGATATACAGTTTTCATGTTCTGAGGGGTAGTCAATGATGGAAAACGGGCATCAGTTCATAGCGAGGTGCAGATGTGCGCAACATTTGTTTTGCACCTCTTGCAACCCCTACTCTTACTCTGCCCAGTCACTAACCCCCCTCAAAGGCTCACTTCCATAGCTGTGTGCTGAGAGTCTGGCCAGATGAAGAAGTGGTGGCCCAACTACCCACAGCCGAGGGAGGCTGACCAAAGGCCATCTGCCCACCAGCACCGTTCAGAGTCATCCCTGACATTTGCTGGTTTATCTAAGGATGTGAGGAAAAAGAGATATCAACACTAGAGCACAACACCACGGACTTAAATAACCAATTACAATACTGACATACCAACTGAGCGTTAACACACTATCCATACCTGACCCATGTTCCACTGGGCTTGCTGCCCAGGTTGGATGGCGTACATGCCCTGAGCAGGCACCATGCCCGCAGGCATCGCACCACCCTGCGGTCCCATCATCCTGGGGGTCATGCCCATCACACCGGTGGCGGGGGCATTCCCCATGAAGCTGTTGGGCATCGTCATCCCAACAATCATGGCCGCATTGGGCCCCATCATGGCTGCACCGCTCTGAGCCATCATGGCTCCCATGACGGTAGTGGGAGGTATGGCCGTCCCCATACCAGGGAAGGCCTGATAGCCTGCAGTGGCTTGGACAGGGAACTGCATCTGGGAGGGACCCATGAACATGCCAGCTGAGGGGAGGAGTAGATATGTAAAACAGAGAGAAGAGCATTTTGCATAAGAATATGACTTTCAATTTGGTATTTTAAATGCATAAGGTGTGGTGAGATTTTCAGAATGAGTAAAAGCATTGCTTGTGTGATGTGGTAGACGGCCCTGTGTGTATGTGTGTGCACCCGCTTTGTGTGATATTCATTATAGTGCATAGAAGACAGCAAGTCCAATTTCCTTTGTCCATGAAATAAAAAAAACTAAGCAGGAAGGAAATCTCAGGAACAGAAGTTAGAACAGCTCTGTGAGGCTGGGATGGGAAATACAAGTAGATATGGACCAACAACTCTGTATCAACAGAGATCAGCACCAATTTAAGACCACAGTTATTACTGTGGATCATCAATGAGCTGGCTGTCTCAATTGAAATTGGGCAATCTATCAATTTATCAATTACTTAGGCACTGATGATACTTGGGAGCAAAAATTATGGGCCCCGGGTTTGTTTGACAACTATAGAGGAGGATGGATTCAGGACACACATTTACTGTTGAATTTCCTGGAGGTGTTGCAGGTCTATCTTAACAAAACATCTGTGATTTAGGGTGTCCACCTAATGACCAACCATATTCCTGCACTCACCTTCCTTTTCCTCTAAAGATCAGTGAGATTATAACTACAGGATTTCTAAATAAGTAAGGTTATGGCCTAAGTGATATTTTACATCAGATTCTGTGCATTTGAAAATTTTAATATGCAGGTCCTCACCGGTGGGGGGCTGCTGGGACATATTGCTAGTTCCATAGAGGGACAGGATGGAGTCCTTGGAAAGGGGCTTCTTTGCCATGTCATCCCCTTTAGTGCTGCTACTACCATCACTGAACAAGTCCAGCTCTCCCTGGCATGACCCTGAGATGCCCCCTCCTGCAGGAGCTTGTGTTGGGGTGCTGGCAGCGTTACTGGAGCTAGCCTGAAGAGAGGGAGTAGAGTAGAGGGAATGGATTCTGAGTTTTCAAGATTTGCTGATCAAAGAGAAGAATCCAGTTATCTAATGATGTTTTAACACGTCACATTCAATACACGCTGAAATCCATGAGCAAAGCACAACAGTGATTAATTTATTTGCAATAAATACGAAACATTTACAGTTAAAATACCCATATGGTGTAATTTATTCATGGGCAAAGAAAAGAGATCACTTTACCCCTGCCTGTTCTCATATGTAGCACTAACAATTAATGTTCGCTACCTGACATTATGGGTTATAAATGAGCCAATCAGCAAAGGTTCCAAAATCAGACGCTACACACTACTACTACTCATACAGCTGTGAGTCTGAGCAATATCCAGAATGTGTATCTGTATTTGAACCAGGGAAGGCTTGCTTGGATTTACCTGAGAAAACTGAGCTGCGGCTGTGGACGTGGGAAGGGGGTTGGATACCATGGGGCCAAATATATCCATGTCATTGCTGCTCTGAGTTGTGCTAGTGCTGCCATTGTTAGTTGATACAGCTGCTGGTGCGTCTGAGAGAAAGGTGAAAAAACTGGTTTTACAGGTGGCAAATAAGCACACACCCTAAGAATAACAGCAGCGAAGAACGTCTCACTGACTGTTTCCCATTTTTGCCATCGTGATTCTACTTCATTGAGGAGTCATGAAATTATTAATAAAATCCCATGACAACAGATAATTGCTGTGAAAAGTGGTGCAAAACAAGTAGAAATTATCATGTGTGTTGACGTGAGTTGATGTGACAGCTGGAGAATTGCCTACACAGTAAGAAAAACTGTAAATACAATGAAAATGTATAATCTGACCTTATTGCTCATTGGCCAAAAAACAAAGCAACATTAAACATTTTGCCCCCCTCAAATGATGCAATCCCCCTCTGGGGCAATCAGTAACAAATACCGTATGTCACCTTCTTTTGAACTGTAGCGTCCCCCTTGGCCTAATCAGTGGTATTTTGAAAATGTACTGTATATGTGGAATATATATATTTTTATTTTTTTTAATTTTTGGGTGGAAAAAAGTGTGACAAGCTCAATGAAGCATTACACAGAACCTTAACTGTTTACAAACTTCAAAGACTGTTATCTTCATATTCTATAGATTTCAATCACTTTAGTAAATGATCAGAATGGGCAACAGAAATAAGATCAAATCAAACAGGCGGAAAACAAACTGAAACCTCATTTAGCCCAGTTTGAACTGCAGGGTTCCTACACACTGATGCTAATGAAATTCCACTACTTTTCCATGACAGATAACATAACTTCCTGGACCAATATTTGTCAGAGGTCAGTGATATTTGCCCATGTCTGATGTGAACATCTCAGGTCTCTCTCATTTCTTGTTTTGGCAAGCTACAACTAACATTTGAGACTTAAGGAGTTATCAGGAATTTGTTATTTGGGTAATTATTCAATCATCTGCATCTCAGTCCACCAGCAATCAACCCTGAGATTAAACATGACAAGTTGCAACAAACATTTCATGCCAATTCCAAAAGGATTGGACAGGTATCATTTTACAGAACTTTTCCAGGAGTGGAAAACACAGGAAAAGGAAAGACACTCACCAAGGCCTAGGAGGTTGATAGATGGTTCTGAAGTCTTTGCGGGGCTAATGTGGGGGACTGGCTTGAACTCTTCACTCTGTAAAGAAAAAAGTTGTAAAAATAATAAGATTCAAAAAATATAGGAAGGATCAAAAGACCATTCTGAAGAGCATTTCTTTACTAAGTTACATTCGATGCCATTGTAGGAATTTATGAGGGAATGTAGCAAATGTTAAGAGTTAACGAATGCTTACCTTGGTATAGGATGACAACTTATTCCCTCTGTCTGGCTCCTTATCCCTCTTATTACCCTTTTCTTTTGGCTGGCAAAACAAGGGAAATTGAAAATAGACAGTAGAATCAACTGCAGAAAAAAATGAAGGCTAGCTGAAATCATTGGTCAATTAAAGTGTCCGTGTAGTGCTACGACAAATTATATGTGTATTTACACAGTTAGATACATTAAAGGTGTGAAGGCCTGGACAAAAATATATTTAAATAAGGGTTTCAAATATTTGAACTAGGTGGATGTATACCGACAGACACTCAGCCTCAAAGGTGGACTTACAAAGTAAGTCTAGGGCTCATGCTGCCCCCCCAAGTATATGTAATTTCATATTTTTAAACGTATTTTCATTTTATTTTCCGATGGAGCCATGAAGCCCATATTGAAAGAAAGTGCTTACAACATAAATCATCAATACATTACATCACAAGCCTGTGCAAACAAATAATAAATAAACTGTTTGTAGCGCTGAAGTACAACCCAACTGGAAGTGTGTAGAGCGGAGAAAAGCTCCGTTTGTCAGGGTGGGTGGCACTTAAGTACATATGACTGATTCATACACTGCCTCCATTGGTCACATTCTTGCTGTAGTATTTCTTCTTTTCATATTTGTCCCTGATGAAGAATTCCACTGCTCTGGGGTCAAGGTTAAGGGGAAAAGAGGCAACAAACTGGCACAAATGAATGATTACACAACACACTTGGTTCATATAAGTGTGTCTATTGATACTAGTGAAGGATACTGGTCTGTTTGAGGCCTTCTGAAGCTCTCTGGAAGGTTGGCCTCATAAAGCTGCCTGGCCCGGGTGTTACCCATATCCTGTACACTCTGAAACAGGAAAGAGAGAGGGGTAAATTGAGTGGAGAAGACTGAGTGGAAGAGGCAGAAACAGTTAATATACACCGGAAAGGCTGGTTGTCAAAAGAGATCAGACCTACCAAAGCAGGGTTCGAATAACGGGGGTTGGGGGGGGTCAATAATGGGTCCACCTGGATATGGTGGACTGGGTGGTGCAGGTGACTTGTTACAAGCTGCTAGTATTCCTGCTGTGTGGGAACCTTCTTTTCACTGATGATCAAAAGATGGTGCCACACCACACTATGTTTCGGTCGGACTCAACCATCCTCCAAATGACTGACAGAAGGAAGGAGGGTGAGTGCGATTCCTGCGTCACGTGTGTTTCACCGATCATGTGACGTGCGCTGTTCATTGGCAGAAACACAATACGTGCTACGAGACTTCAGAGGAGACAAGGGAGTGACGCAACCGCATTTTGGATCAAGAATAACTTTTAAAGCGATACTTTTCAAAATGAATCAATACCAAATTAGTAGTATGCGAGTATTGAAGTATCGATACCACAGAATCTTGCATACATTTTACTTTACCTTCAGAGTTTCTGAATTAGATTGTGTCAAGTGTCTACGGATGAACAATAACGTTAGCCAGCTTGTAACTTTTGTCAACCCAAACAGTTTTGAAGGTCGCCTAAGACTGATTTGATATAATATTTTGCATTAGGCTGCTTTGAAGACTGAAACATTAGCCTAGCTACAACATAAAGGCATAGACCACCCAAAAAAATCTGTCAGCTGTTTTCTTGCCTTGTAAATAGTCTAATAGAGAAAAAAATCCATATTCTACAGGATCTTTTCCATAGGAGCCACATGTTTCTCACTTCTGAATTAATGGAAATATAGGAGTCACTCTAGCTTAGGCTTTTGAGCCTGTAGTATGAGTCCCATCTTATCCATTCATCTTGGTATTGGGACCAGTACAGGATCTACAGTGTGGAATGTTCATTTATTTTTTCTATTTTCAAAGTAATAAAACAGCTGTCAAATTTAGATTATTGGGTGGTCTATGCCTTTAATGTTAGTCAGACACAGTGGCATATGGTAGTAACACATCTGCCTCCATGTTGATAGTGTCTTTGGTTCTGGTTCAGCATTATGTGGGTCTGTTGGAGTGGACATGGTGGTCTGTTGTTGTGTGTGTGGGTCTGACTTGCTGTCAGTTTTGCTCTAGAATAGTGACCCCTGACTACAGAGTGTGTTGTGTGGTACCTGATGTATCACCATCTACAGACTGCAGACATTACGTTAAACAAGCAAGACACTGTAAGGATTGTAAGTTCACTGAAGCACGCTGCGCTGGGTTCCCTTCACGCCCTGGAGGAAAAGTACTGATATCCATCTCCTTACCTCACAAAACAGAGCTCTTTGGATTATTTCCCGAATAAATGATTTTTGAAATGATTTTGGATTCAGGGAAAAGAAGACAGGATATTACAAAAATAATGATATATCTTCTGTAAATAAACCAAAGTGGATTAGCAAGCCTACCTGGATTTGTGCTGAGGTCCATTGGTCCAGGTTGACCGATTTAACTCGGGATATGTGTACACCCAGATTCCGGTGGATGCCAGCACACCGGATGCAGATGAATACTCCTAGATTCCAAGACGCCCATCTTGGACCTGAGGGAGAAAATGGTAGGAAAGGGAGAATTGCAGGAAGTAATAGGATAAACGTGCATTAGCTTGTCGTAACACTTGCCAACAGCAGCCTGCGTTCTTTAACAATGACCTGCCGTGACGTTTTCAGATAAGATTCTTTAGAGGGCCTGTCACACAATTTGTCTATTGCCTTTCAAACATAACAAGGCAGCCGAGCTAAAGGCGGATGTGGGAGAGAAGTGCCCTAGGGAGCTCGCGTAGATTCAGACAAGTTAGCTAGCTTTGCTGTTAGCTTGCTAGCTAACGTTACTTAGTTTAGCTGAAGGGGAAGGAAGATGTCAGCTGACTTCCCCACCGAGCCAGCTACCTAAAGCGTTAGCTTGTTATCTTAGCTAGCTAACAGCTGCTGTATTGGTGGTTAACGTTAGCAGTGACACTGTCGGTTACATTAAGCGGAGGTCAAATACACCTGTACATTGGGCCAACAATCTGAATGTCGTTAAGTTACCTTTCGCCTCGCAGTCGGCGCAGTATTTGTTGTCGTCCTCTCTCAGCATTTTGGACAGGATGGCCTGATGCTGCTCGTTGAGTTTCTGTGCCTTCTCCCTCTCTGAGCGGGTCGTCATCTTCACGGCGTCGTTGGGGTTTCTTAAAGAAAAGGGCTCTACTTTAATTAGTCGTCAATCGCAACTACTTTCTGATATAAGACCATAATCAGAGGGGTGAACGCCTCCCGAGAGAAATATGAAAATACCCGGAACCGGAATCCCTTCTCCGCCCACCAGAACGCTCTTGAGCTGACGCGACGGGTTCACCTGATTGGACGACAGACTTGACACACAAACTCCCATTATGAATAAAACTTTTGCTGTGTTTTATACATTTTTAACCTGCATTAAATGTTAACCCCCTCATCTCCCATTGAGGACTTTGACTCGAAAGATGTTCTAAGATAACTAATGATCTATATGTATGTACGTTTGCTCCTGGCCACAATGTCACACGTTCACATCTGCAGTTCTCAAGTTTATTGTTAGTGAAAATTGAAATATACAACAACAACAAATACATATATACACCGGGGTTCTCTGAAAGCCACATTTAAGACGTTTTATGGCCTTTACAAATAAATGGTATTTGGAATTGCATGAGACCAATTTAAATACCAAAATAACGAAAACAGCTGGCGTAACCTGCATGTTTCTGATTGAACAGTCAATGAAAGTTCCCAAATGTATAAATGGGCAATAGAAGAAAAGGGGCAACAGGATAGGATGCATATTGTACTACTACTAACCCTGTTCGTGTGTTAATCTAAGTGGACATGCAGCGTAACACCTGAATTTCCCCTAGGGGATCAATAAAGTGCAATCTAATCTAAAGAAACCTGTCACTGCATGGTTAAAGACAATCTCTCTGATAACTATAAGATATTTCAATACTTTTAGGCCTTATATTTAGATAATACATTGTAAGGCCTTTTGAGACTTTTTATGGACACGTGGATAAACCTGTACATACACAATACACTACAGTTAAGTTTTATAAATGCTTATGTGGTAGCAGAGGGTTAGGGTTACTATACATTGTGATAGCACTGTACAGGCAGACCCAAACTAGAAACACTATATAACTGGTACTGTAGATGGGTAATCCACTACTGCCTCAATAAAAGGTTTCCAGGCGGATCTTGAAGTTATTCTCTGGGTGCCTCACTGCAATACTGTAGCGGAGCAGCATCTCTATATATGGCGGCCAAAACGTCTCATTTATCATCACATAAGGGTCGTGTGGCGTCTCTAGGACCGTGTTCATCAGCAGCTGGCAGGGTACAGAGGACAGGGAAAGGGAAAGACTGGGGTTAAGGCACATCCACAGTAACAGTGCTGCTGCATATGGTATAGTTATTGTTTTTTGGGGGCATTTTTGCCTTTGACAGTACACAAGTGGAGAGAGACATGAAATATGGTGAGAGAAAGAGGGGGATAACATGCAACAAAGGTCCTAGGCCAGACTTGAAGTTGACATTTACGGGCACATGGTATGTATGCATCTTAGCTAACTGAGCCACCAGGATGCCAGACACATTTTGATAAGCTTTGGGTGTAGAATAAAACAATGACTGAGGTTAAAGTATAGACATTCAGCTTAAATTTGAAGGGGCAACAAGTTATTTTTTTGTGCCCCATAGCACAAAACAGTAGCCTATATCTGCAGGGGGTTAATAGGCTTTGCTAGGTGCAGAGATTTCTGGCTTTCAAAACTAATTTTCCGTACGTTTTTTTGGGGAAATCCCATCTTCAACTGCTCAATGATGGAGTATGATGCTACAAGTGAGTGACTGGCATCACAAGACATTTCAACTAAAGAGATTGTTAAAATAACTTTTGAGTGGTGCAATTTTTTTTAACAGACAGTTTCAGACTAATTTCAGTTAACGCATCACAAATGGACTTGGTCTAAATTGGCTCCCCTCACTAAAGAGTTACTGGAATCCGGCAGTCATTTTGCAGCATTTGAACCGACATGCCCATTAGAAAGCTTCCACTCACAGTAGGTTTTACTTTAAGATAATACTTTTAAATTAGTTTTAAAATCAGAGGAGCTGGCGTTGTCAGACAATCAGGGCCCAGTATTGTGTTTATTCTACCTGTTGAAGACTTCATCATAAATACCCAGTTAGCTAAACTACATGTATTTTCATGAACAACAATATTCTTATTCTGAGTCATAGTATAACAAAAACATTTTGAGAACAAAATCATGAAAACTGAATAATAAATAATATTTAATGCAAATGCAATTTAAGTTTCCACATTCTGTTCTTCAGTCACTTAGTCACTTGGTTTAAAAAATACAATTATTAACACATTTAAGCCTAAATTAAGTTGACATTAATCATGGTTATGTGGTGAACAAAAACTCACCTCAAGAATTTCATTGAGCGAAATCAAGTCTTCATTTAACTGTTGTGGAATGTTCTGAAAATGAAATGAAGAGATGGTAAGCCACACTTGAGTGGTTTTAACTCAAGAGATTGTATTTTTTAAAAGATGCCTCTGATGAATAGGCTGTAAAGGCAAAGATGTTCATCAAATACATGGCAGGTTATTGTACCTTCTTTTTCTTGCTAGTATTGGTTTCATCCTGAGGAAGAGGGAAATGATTCTCCAGTACATCTGCCAATGACTCCATCAAGCTTTCGTGGTAGTGTTTAATTTTCTGGATCTTGACCTTGGTGTCCTGCAATACACTGTGGAGTGCATGTAAAGTAAGATATAAAAGGCCTCATGTAATAATCATGTAAAAACACATATGGTCTTGTCTGCAACAAGAATCAAGCGTTCAATCTTATTTTGGAATGAAATGTAAGAACACAAGTCCCATGCACTACTCCTTAGTTTATTAGAAATAAAAGGACTTCCTACCCAGGATCAGTGTCAAAGAGTGACTATCCAAGCAAAAGAAAGAGATACTGTAAGAGAACACAGTTTAATGGGACGCAACAGGCTGACATTTTGGTTGTATGCGTTAGTCAGACCCTTCTTTCTGCATATTTGTTTTTATAGTCTACATGGGCTTGGGACCTCCAATGGACACATACAAGTGTAATATTGTGAATATCTAGCCATTCTTTATCGATTCATAGTCGCTATTTGGAGAACATGTCCTAATTCCTACCTCCTCTCCATCTGAAGTTCCTTTTGAGCTATGTCTCATAAAAAAAGATCCAAAAGGTGTTGTCTTGTTCCAATTATGCAATTTCATTTTTCTCACCTTGAAAAGGTGCTGCTACTGCTGTGTGCAAAAGGGTTGTAGTTCTTTAACCATTTATCTGATATGGACAACAATAACCTAAAACTAAAGCAGAAAATCAGCAATTTAGCCTCAATATAATTGTGTCATTTACCATCCAACGTAATTAGAGTATGGACCCAAAACATCAAACAATATGTTGCTTTATAGGATCACAAGCTTACAGCACCTGGTGTTCTCAGGTCTCCCATCAAACCCAGGCTCAAGTCTGCTCAGCAGCTTCTGAGACCCGACGAGTGCATGTTCAGGGTGGCATGGCTGGAGGCCAATTATACTATGTTACACTATTTTAATGTTTTGCGATACATTTATGTATTATGCTGCTACCTCTCCACCTTTTTTTGTCTAGTACAGCCACTTGCAAAGTCTACGACAGTGGGCATCTCTTCAAAAAACACTGAGATAATCACGCCCCTCACCACCAGCGCCCCACTCCCTATTTGTGAAGTAGCTGCTCTATTCAGATAACAGTGCAGTGCAGCAATATGTTGAGCCTCAACTGATGAGTGATTTTGTGCAGTCGCTCGTATTAGCTGCCCTGGGCAAGCATACCTTTTAGCAAAAACGTATGTAAGACAGAGGGCAGTTTAGAATCCTTTCAGAATAATGATACTGTTTGCTCAAAGTTGCCTAAAATGCACATGTACCACACAGCCTTTGTATGCATTTTATTTATATTGCCACTGTTAGCTTGATTAAATAATTGTCTTTTTGGATTAGAAGTGGTCACCCTTCCATTCTTTTTCTCATTTTATTTAAAAAAAAATATTCTGTATATTGCCAGTTATTTGCCAATTAACTCAAAACAAACATCTTCTTATATTAGAACTGTAATCAATCTATAATTGTTATTTTTGACCAAATGTCTTAACCCCTTAAGTCTCGATAGCGATTTTTATTTGCACACAAAAAAAAGAATTCCCAAAAACCTTTTTTTTTTTTTAAACATTAAAATGGGGATCTAACGCTTCAAAAACAATCCTCCCTAGTGTATTTGGTCCAAGCAAAAGCTGATAGGCAGTCATCCAAATGTTTGAGTTCCAAAATACAAGATCTTGAAATGGAGGAGGCAGTAGCATTACAACGCTGCTTGGAGAACGATCCACTCACTCAATGCCGCCGTGTGAGGTATCATATGAAACTAGACACTCTGCCCTTTCAAATGATAGCAAGCAATCAATAGTCAAAGCTAAACAACTCCTGTCAGCCCCACAGCAAGCACACAGCCAAACTTCGCATCCAAGTGTCCGTGTGGCAGATTTTGTTTTTATGTCTCGTTATTTCATACATTTTCAATGCAATTGTCATCAAATGCAACACATATTGTTTACTTACAGTTTCAGTTTCAGTTTGAGTCCATCCACATGCTTCTCCATGCTATCAGGTTTGTTTTATAGAGAGTTCTGCATAA
>OMOT01059906.1:0-12888 GCA_900312575.1 Acanthochaenus luetkenii | reverse complement strand
TTGTCTTAAGTGTTGATTATTATACATCTTCTTCTTCTTCTTCTTCTTCTTCTTCTTCTTCTTCTTCTTCTTCTTCTTCTTCTTCTTCTTCTTCTTCTTCTTCTTCTTCTTCTTCTTCTTCTTCTTCTTCTTCTTCTTCTTCTTCTTCTTCTTCTTCTTCTTCTTCTTCTTCTTCAGACTATACATGGACCTAATGTAGTTCATATTGCAGATATTTGTTAAGATGTAGATTGTTGTTTTTTTCTTCCTTGCTTGTTCACAGTTAGAACAAGCAGCAGATACTGAACTTGCCTGGCTGACCGAGGCTGAGAGGAAGTTGTTGTCAATGGGCGACATCAGGCTGGAGCAGGAGCAAGCCACAGCCCAGCTCCAAGCACAGAAGGTCAGTCTGTCATACTGTACCTGTATGGATAGACACAGATCACCATCACACAAAGTACAGTAAACACAGTGGTTTGCGCAGCAGTTGTTTGTGCTATTTGTGTTGTGACGTCCAACCGAACCTCCTTCTACCGGTTTTCCAGATCTTCTCCATGGACATCATGAGGCACAAAGATGCCGTGGATGAGATCGTGCAAACAGGAAAGGCCATCATGAACAGCAAAGACCAGGAGGAAAAGGAAGTCTTGAAGGTAACAAAAAAGAAAAAGCACTGCAAGAAATGATTTAAAATATGCATTTAGAGCACCACGAGTACATTTCCAAAAGTGTGTAGTTATTCATTAACACTTTTCCCCTCCGATAGAAAGTTAACGTATTTTCTTTCTTCACTTTTGATCAGGCCAAGACTCAGACTCTCTTGGAGAAGTATGGTGTTGTCAGTCAGCTGAACTCAGAGCGCTATCTACAGCTGGAGCGAGCTCAGTCTCTGGCCAGCCAGTTCTGGGAGACCTATGAAGAGTTTTGGCCATGGCTTCAGGAGACCATGACCACCTTCAACCAGCTGCCCTCACCTGCCATTGAGTATGAGACTCTCAGGCAGCAGCAAGAGGAACTCAGGGTAAGAGGCCAACTGCAGCAGATGCTCAGTTCAACACACGTTTTTTTCAGACGCTTCAGCAATAAGTAATGAAAAACTGCCTCACACTTGTTGTCATATCCCCCCCAGCAAATGCGAGAGCTGATTGCCGAGCACAAGCCCCACATCGACAAGATGAATAAGACGGGTCCCCAGCTACTTGGACTGAGCCCAGTGGAGGGAGTGCCCATCAGAGAGAAGTACACAGCCTCCGACCAGCTTTATGCCCAACTCAAGGCTGATGTCAAGCAGAGAGCCGCCACTCTGGATGAGGCCATCTCCAAATCCACTCAGGTAATGAGCACTTTAATTTATTTGTAGTTTGTAGTGTTTTATTTTCACTCCTTTGGTCAACTACTTTTTGATCCCATTGATATTTTCCATTAACATTAATAAAGTTTCAGGAAATCGTTGCCTCCTGTGAATGTGTGTATGGGCTCACTCCATTCATGATAACATTTTAGATACCTTTCCGTGTACATTCTTTTTACAAATTGGAGAAGACAAAAAATGGCAAGAGATAAAAATATAATATTTGAGCTGTTTTTTGAGCTCAATATATCTGGTTCCAATGGATTTCACCTATAGCTCTAACATAGCTACCCTGTGTTACTGGCTAATGATGTATTATAATACTTTTGCATCAAATAATGCATTTAAACAAAGGTTATGCATATAGGCTAGAATTGTTTTGATTGATTAGATTGATAGGATTGTTTTTATGTTATGTTGGGTACAGTTATGTGTCCTAACAGGGTGTCTTTCAATAGCAGAAGTGACAAAACATTTCCCCGGCTTTCTTCAGAGATATTACTGTCAATATAAATATGACCTGAGTTGTTTGTTTTGACTATTTCCTTCCCTTGTTCTCCACCAGTTCCATGACAAAATTGACCCCATGCTGGAATCCCTGGAACGGATCGTTGAACGCCTGCGTCAGCCTCCCTCCATCTCAGTGGAGGTGGACAAGATCAGGGAGCAGATTACGGAAAATAAGGCTGTCTCTGTGGACTTGGAGAAACTGCAGCCTTCCTATGAGACACTGAAGCAGCGAGGCGAGGAGATGATTGCACGATCAAAAGGGGCTGACAAGGACATATCTGCCAAAGGTATTATCATATTTATTTTATTTTACTTTATTTTATTTTATTTTATGAACCTTAATTTAGGTAAATGTGTAAATAAAGAAATGTGATTTTTATTTTTTATAATGACTGTCATTGAAAAGCTTGGCTCAATATCTCAACTTGGGACTTAATTACATTTTTTAATCACTCAATTACAATAGCTTTCCTCCTGCTGGCACAGCTTTCTAGGGAATACCATTCCATTTTGGGGCAATAGGGAAAATATTGTCCATCATACATTCAGAGACAGGTTTTCCATAGACCTGTGCTCAGGCATGTGTTCACACATTACTCATACATATATATATCTGCATCGCTCACATGCCCACATGGCTTTATGGCTCCCCCTTGGACTGGGGAATAGATAGAGATATCTCAGTTTTTTCTGTGTTCTTCTGTGATGTGATTTATTATATACTCATGATAATTTCCTCCCCCCACAAGCCGTACAAGACAAACTGGACCATATGGTGTTCATCTGGAACGACATCCAGGCCCTGCTGGAGGAGCGGGAGGCCAAACTGCTGGATGTGATGGACCTGGCAGACAGGTTTTGGTGTGACCACTGTGCCCTCATCGTCACCATCAAAGACAGCCAGGACCTGCTGAAGGAGCTGGAGAAGCCCGGAGTGGACCCTTCAGTGGTCAAACAGCAGCAGGAGTTTGCGGAGGTCAGATGAATGAAGAGATTAATAATAGGGAGTTACAGCTACTGTTTCTTCTCCGGTTTAAAGATGGCTTTTTTTTTCGACCAGGGGTTTAAGGAGGAGATCGATGGGCTGCAGGAGGAGCTCGATGTGGTCCGGAACCTGGGGGCAGAGCTCTTGACTGCCTGTGGCGAACCTGATAAACCTGTGATAAAGAAAAGCCTTGATGAGGTAATACGTTATAGTCCAACATTTTTCTTCTTCATCTGGTGCTTTGTGTCTATTTTTCAAATGGCAGAGGTTTCACTTGCTGATATCTCGCCACAAGTGTTAATGCAGTTAGATTTGTATGTGCGTATGTGGATCATTGTGCAAGTATTCATGTGCGTGTGATTTTTCCAGGTGAACACAGCATGGGAGAATCTGAATAAGACATGGAAGGAGAGGGTGGAGGGACTGGAAGAAGCCATGCAGGCCGCTGTGCAGTTTCAGGATGGCCTACAGGTACTCAGATTACTGTTTCATTGTATTCTGAATTATATCCTAAATATAATTACAAATGATCATAATCTGGTTGTTTTTACTAACTTTAAGATGGTGAAAATATTCAATAACTCACCCATAATCCCATAGTCATTCATACTGACTTTTTTTCATTATATTTTTTTCATTTGTCTTTATTGTATGATTAATAGGGGAATAGACATGTTAATTAAGACGTGGTCAGCCAGCATATTTTAAGGCCTTCAGATCAAACTGCACATTATAGTGCTTATAACAACTTTTTATTGCAGTTAATTGGAAGATTACATTTTATGAGAGGCCTATTAATTTTGAAACACGAAACAACTGCAGTGGTTTGCTATATTTGGATCAAACTTTTCCTCATGTTTGTAAAGTGTTTCTAAGTTGAATTTTTGTGGTGTGAAATTAAAAGCCCTCTTCGCAGTGCTGGTTTGATTTGACTAACTTTAAGGATCCCATGTAAAATCCTTTTAGATTATAGTAGTCAAGTTCAGGGCTTCATTTACATTTTCACAATGTTTGTTTTCCCATGTTGTCATCCATTTGTATTTACAACAGAAGAAGATTTAGTACATATTATGACAATGAATGTGAAATGTGATTCTCTGTGCACTAAGCTTTGTTTTCTCTCAGTAACAATGGTCTCCCCGCCTCGTACACAGGGTATGTTTGACTGGGTGGATATTCTGGAAAGCAAACTGGATTCCATGTCACCCGTGGGCACGGACCTGGAAACAGTCAAGCAGCAGATTGTAGAACTCAAGGTACAGTGTTGTTTTTCTGTCTGTGTAAAGACAATACTGCATACAGGCAACAGCAGAATCATCTTGGATGCTGCAAACATGATACTTTGCTTCTGTTCTGACTCACATGAATGTACTTTTCTTTTTTCCCCATATCCGCTATTACAGCAGATTATATACCAGCTGTGTTTGTGTTGAGTACTTGACATAAACCGCCCTATTAAACCGGTTTTGTACAAGTACAAAAGGTCTATAAAATGGTCTGCACACAGTAGACACGTTCACTTTGATGTACAAGACAAATCTCCTGTGTTGCTGAAAAGGCATACCCGCTAGGGTCAGATGTCTTGTTCTTATAGCTTTTATAGTATTGACTGATTGGGTCTACCATGGTGTGTTGTCAGGTGTTCAAAGGAGAAGCGTACCAGCTGCAGATTGAGATGGAGCGTCTCAATCACCAGGCAGGCCTCCTGCTGAAGAAGGTGGTGGAGGAGGCCGATCGCTGCGCCATCCAGGAGCCAATGTCTGAGCTCAAGATGCTCTGGGACAACTTGGATGAGAAGATTATCGGCCGACAGGTCAGAGAGGGAGAGCCTTAAATATTGATGTCTATGATAAATGAAGAAAAGCCTATTTATGGTTCCTATTTAATTTATGAGTCATCTTAAGACTTGTTTACAAAATAGTTATGTTGTTGAGGATAGATGCATCTGTTTAAACCAAAATTGACTGATGTATTTCAGGTAGTAAAATCTTTCCAAAATTGATATTATTTTGGAATTAAACCATTCAATTGTTCAACATAGCCATATGCTGTAGAAATATGGATGACCCTACTTGAAACTGTTAAATATGCATAAGATCGTAAAATATCCTAATTCCTGCCTTTGAGATATCAGCACCTCTACATTTCCTTACCAAGTACAAAAACAGACTCAACTATGAAAGGCTGTGCCATTCGTTTTATACATGTCAAGTGTTTTCACTATATGCAATATCTAATGTTTTAATCTGTCCTGATAAATCTAGCACAAACTGGAGGGAGGCCTTCTGGCTCTGGGGCAGTTCCAGCATGCGCTGGATGAGCTGCTGGCCTGGATGACCCACACTGAGGAGCTGCTCAACGAGCAGAGGAAGGCTGGAGGAGACCCCAAAGCCATCGAGATAGAGCTTGCTAAGCACCATGTACGACAAGCCCTCCTCTCATCTGTTATTGGGTTTTCCTGTAAACTTGAATAAGCAGCAGTTTCAGTAGACATAACTAGGACCGTTTGACCTTTCACAACAATGGGATTAGCAAATGAACAGATATGCACTGACCACACTTTTACGTTTCATTTAATCTGACTATAGGACTAATGGACAGTAGATGTACACGCTCTTGCCGTGTTGTTTATTCCAATATGAGTTTTTACTCAAAGTGAAACACTGATTAGTACAGACCAACTTAAAACCGCTTAGGATAGCCACCAACTTTGTTTGTCAAGATTACTGTGTATCCATGTAGATTTAGCTTTGATCCATCTGGCCAAGCACTTACCATGTCTGGCTGTTCTATCTCTCCAGGTTCTGCAGAACGATGTGTTGGCTCATAAGACTACAGTTGAGACGGTAAACAAGGCTGGTAGTGATCTGGTGGAATCCAGTGCTGGAGAAGAAGCCTTGTGTCTGCAGAGCAAACTGGAGAACCTCAACCAGCGGTGGAAAGCCATCCTGGAGAAGACGGAGCAGAGGAAGCAGCAACTGGGAAGTGCTCTGCTCCAGGTATATATGAACTTGACCTTAAAAAATGATTTTGAAGACAAGTTACCTGGCTCAAGCCTCATCTCTCATTACTCAGGCGAATCTAGCTTTACGTTTCATTACGCTACTTGAAGCCGTGATTGATTCTTCTCTCCCCAGGGAAGTAAGTATGTTATGTCAAAGTCATAAAGTTGCTTTTAGAGGAGCGGTTCCTACCTCTGCCCCCTCCTCATTCCTTTTCCAGCCCCTGGAGTTTCTATTCATAACTTTGACATTTAGGGGGATGCTTTGATGTGAGGGGGGATATAAGGAATGTAAATAACCCGTGGATTTTTATTTTGATTCAGTTAACCTTAAAAGGGTTCTCATCAAACACATAATCTGTCACATGTTGAGCAGGTTCTCATGGATGAGAGTTAGGAGTGTTTTAGAAGACGTTTTAGAAATTGTCCCACAAGAAAGGCAAAGTGCCAAATGCAGTCTTCCCGGGGTTAGTCTGCGTTGATGAAAGATTAAATCCATTCCAAGTTTCCTTTTGATACCCAGTAAACTCACACAACTCAATTCAAACTATTATTTTTCATTATTATTATTATTATTATTATTAACATTTAATTCATTATTTATAGATCTTTACATTTGCAAATGTACAGCTACAATGTTACCATGTTGTCACTCTGTGGACAGTTAAGAAACTAAATATAAAGGAAGACATTAAAACCACAAGTTCAAGGTAAAACGGCACTTCTTTCTCTGATTTTCAATTGAAGGCTTTAATTAGATCTCAGGCCTTTTATTTATTAGATCTCAGGCCTTTTATTTATACTGTAGAATACCTCAGACGCCCTCTTTTGGTAATTAAATGAATTAATAACTCAGACATCCTCTTCTCCGAGCCATGTAGGTTGCTAACAATGAGTGTGTGACACCTTTTGTCCTGACTCAGGTTGTATTGTGTTGTAGGCCCAAGGTTTCCATGGTGAGATAGAAGATATGCACCAATGGCTGAAAGACACAGAACGTCAGCTGTTGGCATCAAAGGCTGTGGGAGGCTTACCAGACACAGCCCGCGAGCAGCTTAGCGCCCATCTGGTATGTATTTCACATTATGAAAGGCTGCATACAGATGGCAGGGTTGCAAGGGCCCGACTATGTCTCTTCTCTGTGTTTTATCTGAAGTGTGAAAATTAAATGACACTACTTGCGTCCCTCTGAAAAAGATGCATCAAAGCGCCAAAGTGTTTCAAATTGATTCAGCCACGTTTGTCCGTAATGAATCTAGGAATGTTTTCCCCTTTGGTTTTCCTGTCCTCTAATAGGGTAAACCCCAGGCTCTTCCCCCTGAGGAGCAGGATACTATGGGAACAAAAACAGAGAGATTGCTTGAAAACAATAACGAAAATAACAAAATGTGTAACCTAACATTGTAGGACGTTAATGTGTGTGGGAAAATGCCTGAGATTCTCTCACTATATTCATTCTTTCAACATTTTTGGACTTGATTTGGATATTACTTTGATTTCACAAGACCATAAAAAGAACACATAGACACTAACATTGTTTAACAAATACGAAAGCGAAACAAAAGCGAGCGTAAATGGGCTAAATCATTTATAGCACTTGTTGTCAATTTCATTCATTCACAACAAGATGACATTTTCAGCTAAACATCTACCAGTGCTCTTTTTCATAGGACCCTATAAGAGCATCACTCTCATGTCAGTGTGTCCCGTTTTCTCGCAGGAGTTGTGCTCTGCCTTCGAGGCGAAGGAGGAGCTGTATCGGCAGCTGATGAACAAGGGTCGCCACCTGCTCACCGTGACCCCCGAGGGTCCGGACAGCAACACGGAGCAGGACCTCACAAACCTGAAGGACAAATGGGAGGCTGTGCAGGCCAAGGTGGCTGAGAGGAAGGTATGGAGTTCACTGTGCGGGTGGACGTGCATTGGGCTTACGCTGAATGGATTTCACTGCTCTAAAGTTAATGAGTCATAGCTGCAGCTTTAGCGATGACTCTGTATTTGTAAGCCTCTAATCCCACTAGCGGTAATGAATGGTGTAAGGCGCAGAGGGCTGGCAAGGACACATAGGATGTGGTTACACCGTAGATCAAATAGCGGGCGAGTCGCTGTCTGAGTCAGCATGGAACAACAGTGGTCTTGTCTTGTCTGATATGTTGCTATAGTGAGCAGATGACAAGTGGTACAGTGTGTAGAGGAAATAATGGAGTTAAACTAATGTTTGTTCCAAACCAAAGACCATTCGTCAGTCACTGTGTCCTTCCTTCTGGATTCTTGTCCGCTATGTTATCCCTCTGGATAACGTCTTATTCTGACACATGGCGGTAAATATTCATCAATAACCATTTTTACATGACAGAAATGATGAATCCTCTCTCCCTTGCCACGCTCAGGTCCAGATATGGAGCTCCTCATTCTGGGCCACAAAGAAACCAGAAACGATTGAGCTGTGGGAAAATGTCCTATAGTTATTTTGCATTTGCTTCCTATTTACTTGTGCCTGTCCTCCGATGCAGCTAGAAGGCCAAATAGTGTGCAACACTTTTCTAGCCAGTGAACCAAACACAAGTTTCAAGCATTCTAATAATAAAATGAGTACTGATAATTGAAGTATAATTCCTAATTTTACAAGACAGCACTGTACCCACAATACATAATTGAAAATATAAACCACAAGCCTGGTTTGTAATGTCATTAACTCAACATGTACTGTAATGTGATGAAGCTATTCCTCTGGCCTTCCACTTTGGCTTGTGCGGCTGTAGCGAAACGGATGTTTTTCAACGGTGCAGCCACAGTGGATACATTTCTCTCATCCAATTAAAATCTCATCATTCCAATTTTCTCTTCACCATCAGCCTCTCTAGAGATGCTAACTTCCTCTGTTTGAATAGAGGGCATGTGTGACTCAATTGAAGTGTAATTGTCTTTCTCCCTACCGACTGTTGTGGCAACCAAACAGCCTATGTGCCCCAGTGCACTGCTGTAGGACACAGATTATGACAGTGCTATTTGACCTTTCTCAAATCAAGATGTACATACAGTCATTCTGGGAAAAGAGAGAAAAAAACCTACAACTACACGTAAAACAGGATTATTCCCATCAGTGTGTGTGGCCACTCACGTGTCCGTTCTGTCTCTGTAGGTGAAACTGGAAGAGGCCTTGACACTGGCCACAGATTTCCACAACTCCCTGCAGGACTTCATCAACTGGCTAACCCAAGCAGAGCAGACGCTGACTATGGTTTCCCCCGCTTCCCTCATACTGGAGACCATCATGTTTCAGATTGATGAACATAAGGTAATGTGTGTACAGAGAGTGTCCAGGACAGAGAGCCTCTGTGGGGAAAGCGAGTAACTGAGGACAAGAACCTTTTTGATGTTCGTGCAGGATTGGTTTATGTATTATAATATAATATGTGTTATATGGATATAGGACACTAAACCACAATTTTGCATGATGCCGAGTTATATTCCTTTCAGAAATCTCCTGACTGAATTTCCTGGAAGATTAAACGTTTTCCTGTGAAAAACATTTGTATGACAAACAGTTCAGTTATTCTGATACCGTATCATTTCTTTAGTAGTTTCTGATCTAGTTAGTGGAACACTATCGGCCGACATGCTCTGAATACGTTATATTTACACGTTTCTCATAATATCGGTGTCATATATGTAAATGGAAGGTTATGTTTACTAACTTGCCATTCTGCTTTGCCAACCAGCCAACAAAGACTTATTGAGTCCATCTGTTTTGTCATTCAGAACAAAGCTCATTAGCACATTAAGCACGCGATTTAAATTAGCACCGCCGTCTACTAGAAAACCTCTGTATTCCGTTTTGATATCAGATCTCTTGACTTACACCTCTCTGTATGTGGGCAGGTGTTTGTGATGGAGGTGAACGCCCACAGGGAGCCCATCATTGAGCTGGACAAGACTGGAACACATTTGAAATACTTCAGCCAGAAACCGGATGTGGTCCTGATCAAGAACCTGCTCCACAGTGTGCAAGGCCGCTGGGAGAAGCTGGTGCAGCGGTCCGTTGAGAGAGGCCGTCTGCTGGACGACTCCAGGAAGAGGGCTAAACAGGTACTGCGTGTGTAGACCGCTTATATTTAGACCACATGATACGGACAGATGAGTCTGGTAGGCAGTGTTTCACCACCGTTAAGGTTTTTATTGTCCTTGGAAAGCTCTGGAAATACATTAAGCCTGTGTTACATGTTCTGTGTGCTGCCTATCAAAGCATTTTCATTAGTCTACCCTGTTCCCTGGACCCGAAAACTCATCCATCTGAACATTAAACAGGACTGGGCAGTAAATCCAGTGAAATCATACCTTTTACAAAATGCCTCACACGGTGTTCATTTCTTCATCCTTTCATTAGTTCCATGACACCTGGAATAAGATGATGGGATGGTTGGACGAGTCTGAGAAGACTCTGGACTCGGAGGTGGAAATAGCCAACGATCCTGACAAAATCAAGATGCAGCTGGCACAGCACAAGGTGACTGAGCCTCATCTTATCATTCTCTACTGGGGAAACAGTGAAAGTCCAAACTATTGGCCAAATCACAAAAGCAGCGGTCACATCCAAACCCTGGACCCTGTCTACTCTTGTTTTCTTTGCACTGTTGTGTGCTAATCCTGTCATAATCCCGGGATGGACCAACTGTATCGGGGTTGGCCTTGCTTTTGGATACTTATAATCCATGTGGAGCAAAGGCTTTTGAGTTTTGACCCCCTTTTTGTTTCTCTTACGTAATACGGTCTTCTTCATCACCAACAGTCCACAAACACCCTGCATAGATTAGGACACTATCGGACATGCCAACCGTAGTAGGAAGAAAATCCCATTAGAAGGATGCTACACTTATCTAATGTTCAATGCCCAGTGAAAAGCTCTTGGCTTTGCAGCTGAACATGTAGACTTCTCTCAATACTGAGAGACTGTTGTCAGGTTGTTAGTTTTCTAAAGCCACTGGTTATATTTTCTTTTTAGCTGTCCAGTCATACAGTATGTCCCGTCCCGCAGATGGGCGCTGGGCAGGGTGGACAGTCTAATGATGATGTTTCTCCATATGGACATATACAGGAGTTCCAGAAAGCTCTGGGGAGCAAACACTCAGTGTTTGACACCACCACGCGAACATGGCGGGCCCTGAAAGACAGGACTTCACTGCAGGATGATAATCAGAGGCTGGACGACATGCTGAGTGAACTGAGGGACAAATGGGACACCGTCTGTGGCAAGTCAGTTGAGAGGTAAGGATGCTGTACGTCTTCCCACATTTGTTCCCACGTGGTTTAGATTGTCGCTTTAATGATTTGTACTCTCTCGCAGACAAAACAAGCTGGAGGAGGCCCTGTTGTTCTCCGGACAGTTTACTGATGCTCTCCAGGCTCTCACTGACTGGCTGTACAAAGTGGAACCTCTGCTGGATGAGGACCAGCCAGTGCATGGAGACTTAGACCTGGTTCTCAACCTGATTGACAACCACAAGGTAGAAAAGACCACCAGACCACACACAGCATGGTCAGAATCTCCCAGAATGTTCCACTTTATTGGAGAGTTTCACTATCAGTAACGTATTGCAGTCACTTGGTCAGTAGACTAGTAACAGGGCTGGTTTGTTGTGCCAATAGCTGTGAAAAATAAAGCCTAATACATTATATCTATATTCTATCATAGCTGTTGAAAAGTACAATTTATTCTTGTATTTTTTCCATATAACTTGTGAATCGCAAGAAGGTGTTTGGATTTTGTAAACCTTAGTAACCTTAGTTAATTACCAAATTAAAACACTTATATTATACTAATACTCTAAAAGTCTGATAAAAGCAACCATCTTGTCATCAGTGCAGCAGGACAAAACTACAAATCTGAAATTGTGCTTTCTAATTGAAATAATTTGCAAATGAACTGTACAGCTTTTAATGTTGCATATGAATTAAATTATATATGTTGTGGTGAGGTGTGTTGTGGTGTGATGTGGTGTGATGTGGTGTAAGTGTGTTGTGGTGTGTTGTGTCGTGTCATGTTACATTACATTACATTACAGCATTTAGCAGACGCTTTTATCCAAAGCGACTTACACATTACATTACATTAAGCGACCTACATGTCATACCGTTGGCGGAGGCAGCCATGCAAGGTACCAACCTGCTCAACGGGACAAATTTGGGGTTAGGTGTCTTGCTTAGGGACACTACGACAGATTGTTCCCGGGAGGAGCTGGACTCGAACCGCCGACCTTGCAGTTGCGGGGAGGGAACTCTACCTCCGGAGCTACTGCCGCCCCCATACAAGTATACATTGCATGCATCATATACATAGTACATCACACCATGCACCACACTACACTACACTACACAAACACATATATTTGCACCCGGAGGAAACCCACGCGAACACGGGGAGAACATGCAAACTCCACACAGAAAGGGCCAGGCGAGATTTGAACCCACGACTTCCTTGCTGTGAGGCGACAGTGCTAACCACTGAGACACCGTGCCGCCCGTTGTGGTGTGGTGTGTTGTGGACCACAACTTGTGGTGTGTTGTGTTGTGTTGTGTGGTGTGGTGTGGTGTGGTTTGGTGTGGTGTGGTGTGGTGTGGTGTGGTGTGGTGGGGTGTGGTGTGGTGTGGTGTGGGGTGGTGTGGTGTGGTGTGGTGTGGTGTGGTGTGGGGGGGGGGGGGGGGGGGTGGTGTGGTGTGGTGTGGTGGGGTGTGGTGTGGTGTGGTGTGGTTTTGTGTGGTGTGGTGTGGTGTGGTGTGGTGTGGTGTGGTTTGGTGTGGTGTGGTGTGGTGTGGTGTGGTGTGGTTTGGTGTGGTGTGGTTTGGTGTGGTTTTGTGTGGTGTGGTGTGGTGTGGTGTGGTGTTGTGTGGTGTGGTTTGGTGTGGTGTGGTGTGGTTTGGTGTTGTGTGGTGTGGTGTGGTGTGGTTTGGTGTGGTTTGGTGTGGTTTTGTGTGGTGTGGTGTGGTGTGGTTTGGTGTTGTGTGGTGTGGTGTGGTGTGGTGTGGTGTGGTTTGGTGTGGTGTGGTGTGGTTTGGTGTTGTGTG
>OMOT01059904.1:0-16284 GCA_900312575.1 Acanthochaenus luetkenii | reverse complement strand
GAGAGAGAGAGAGAGAGAGAGAGAGAGAGAGAGAGAGAGAGAGAGAGAGAATCAAATGCGTGTGTGTGCCCCCCCACCTCCACCCCCCTCACCCCATCATCTCCTAATGGCTGTTTGAGATTCTGTGCACAGAGGACTCAACTCCGTCTGCCATTAGTCATCCAGCCAACGAAACAAACAAATTAACATGTGGACAGTGTGTCAACAACATTTGGATGGAAGCTAGTAGCTACATAATCTGAACTCTGGGAGGCTGCACCATCATAGAACAGCAACAGAATATGATTATTTAAACAGTATATGCAGATTTTACCCAGACGACATCTCTGTATAACAGTTGAGTCGTGAACCGAGTTGAGGTGCATAATCCCTCAGAACTGGTTGGTAGCCAAGGCACACTAATAAGGATTTAGTGGCATTATGAATTACGGGGAAGAGAACTTTATCAGGGAATCTCCAAGTTTCACAAAGCTACATGTAAGCCTTTTAAAGGCATGTTTAATGCTACCTGGAATTAAATGTAAGACCAATTTCAAAACCATAATAAAGAAACAAGGTTGGCAAAACCAGCCTATTTCTGATTGAACACAGTCAGGTGAACCGAAGACTCTAAATTGCCCATAGATGTGTTTGTGTGCAGTATAGTATATGATGTATATGATGTGTATGATGTAATATGTATATGACATAGTGTAGACGTAGTATGTACAGTATATGATGATGTAGTATGTATATATGATGCAATGTAAAGCCCTTTGAGACATGCTTGTATAAAAAGGGCTATATAAATAAACATGATTGATTGAAAGTATATTGTACTTCTAACACTGTTCTGTATTTCTCTAAGACTGGATATGCAGTGCAAAAACTACATTTCATTACATAGTGTAACACATTAAGAGCTCTAATAGCTGTACTTCAGAAATTATTTTAGGACTTTTTCAGACTTTTTAAATACCTGTGAACGTCACAAGGACAATGTAACAGTAAGTCTGTATTTGCTTTGTACACAGATATTTATATAGTTCTGTTCAACACAGTTCTATACATCTTCTATCTGGATACATGATGTTGTGAACAGCTAATGATGCACGCTTGCCATTCAGCTTCTAACCTGTAAATCTGTCAACAAAGATGCTCTATCTTTATCTCTTTACCTGTTGTAGTATTGTCAATATGTGCTTTTGTTGTAACTGCTTGCTGTATGGGGACTGTGCAACCAAATCATCTTCAGTAAGGAAAATGTAGGACATAATGAGGTAAATATTGGACTTTTGGACCCACAGTGCAATCATTTGTGCAGAAAACATTGAAATTATGCTGCATGAGCTGCTTGGAGAAATGTGATGGACATTTTGTAGGAGCTGTAAAGAATGTCTCCGTTAACTTAAATAGTTTAGGAGAAGGCTGAGATGGAACCACGAGGGCTAATTTGGTGGTCCTACGAACTTGAATGGAGTTTCGACTGACATGGGGTTGTAAATCCCTATGAGACATGCTTGTATTAAAGGGCTATATAATAAAACATGATTGATTGATGGGGTTGAATGGATAATTACTGAATTTTCATTTCGGGATGAACTATTCCTTTAATGTGATGAACTGGAAATAAATGTATGTAACACAAAATAAGAAATTAAAACCAACACTCATACTGCTAGTCCCATTCACATCTGTTGGTGAAATTGAATTTGTCTGAATTTGTTTGCCTTACTTTCAACCTCTGTTTTGACTATCCCTCATGTAAAGAATCAGTCAATATTCTAATTTCACAGTAGCTCAAAACTAAAATGACTATTGAAAATAAACCTGCACAACGTGGTGAAAAGACCTCTAATTACTGTATGTAAGACATTTTAATACTTTTTAAGGCCTTAAATTTAGATAATTTAATTAACTTGACTTTTAACTTTTTTAACTTTTAACTTAGGACTTGAACATACCCTGAACTTACAACATAGAATTGGTGGCTAGATTGACCAAATAAAATAAATAAAATAACAAAAGTCAGTACAATAGGGGGACCAGAGGGTGTGTGCCAATTATAGACCCAACAGGCTTTCAATAATTTTAACCCCCTGGTGTCCAGCACCGAAACAGCAGCACTAAACTACTTTCATCCAAGAGGTCATTTTTATCCATCGTCTCCAAAAATCGGAATTCTTTTATTAGATTACAGCAACTAAAGGAGGAGACTTCACCCCTTTGCTGTGCTTTTTGCTCACCTGTATGTATTCGTATGTGCCTGACAAGTTGGCTGGGTTTTTTGAATGTCTTTCCACAGTGATGACAGCTGTTTGTGAAACCACTGCGATCAATGTTTTTCTTGTAGTTTCTGGAACTAGAGGTGAGTGCCCTGTGGAAAGTGCAATGAGCAAAAAATCTAAAATTAGTTGTACATACTATAAAAACACAGTTAACCGTTGTCTGTAGCCTTAATCTATAGCCATACTTCAACCTGTGTTAGAATAGATACATGTGGTGAGGTGGCTCTAGATGAGGAAAAAAAG
Organism: Acanthochaenus luetkenii; assembly: GCA_900312575.1. Lineage (NCBI taxonomy): Eukaryota > Metazoa > Chordata > Actinopteri > Beryciformes > Stephanoberycidae > Acanthochaenus > Acanthochaenus luetkenii. Next base: position 13,774 of record OMOT01059904.1, on the reverse strand, counting down.
CTGAAGTCAGATACGTGGTTTGTGGCTTGTAAGTTTGTTTGAAATGTCAAGGCAAGCATACGTATACTGAGTCTGAATGCTGATAGCTAAAACTGAAGAATTAAACTTTAAGGACAGCAAGCAAGACAAGCATCCATCCATCTTCAACCGCTTATCCAAAGTCTGGTCGCGGAGGTAGCACCTCCAGCAGGGGGCCCAAAACTGGGATCCCAAGGAGTCCCCAGGCCAGCGTGGAGATATAATCCCCCCACCTAGTCCTCGGTCTAACCCAAGCATATTTTCTGGGCATTAATAGAGGAGTATAAGAATGTACCTGACTAGTTTCCCCTCCTTGAATGCCCTGACATGCTGCACATATCCACAAGGGTTAGATCAATACACAAGAAAATCGGACATTGTTACGATATGATGGAGATCCTCTGTGACCACAGCTAGTGATGGTGTTTTTACCGTTATTATAAAATAGCTAGTTAGATAAATTATTCCAGTATGGTGTGGGAGGATTTTACTCAACAGTCTGTAAAACCTGCAATGAAACCTGCCTCACTCTTCCTTAAGGAGCTGCTAAACCACCTAAAATAATTTAATTAGTATGGCTTTCAGTGGAGGGTTTTAGAGTCCCATTATGGTCTAAATCTTGTTTCAGAGGCTTTTCCACCCTTACAAAAATAAAGTTCTGGATTAAACACTGAATCCTTGTAAGTAATTTGCATAGCTGTTGGATTCATGCTATCCTTTTCACTTCACTGAAGAAGGGGGCTGTTTAAATGGAAAGCTGCTTTTGGCCTCGTTCAGTAAGTGAAATCAGCGATCTAAAGCCCTTCCATCTCAGGGATCTCTGACCTCATCTTGACATGACTCTTCGTGTGCTCCTTGAGGTGGGCAGACATCTTGAACTCCTTGTTGCAAGTCTTGCATGTGTAGACCTTGATGCCAGACAGCTCCTTACGGTGCTCCTCCAAGTGGAGAGAGAGCTGGCTCTGAAGAATGAACTCATCTCCACACTCTGCACAGATTAAGTTCTATAAGAGGGGAAGTGAACGGGGTAAAGAAGAGAACATAGGGGTATAAAGTTATTTCAAATGTGAATACACAGTGGGACCAATTAATTTTTCATTGATCAGTTCATTAATTGAGAGCATAAGAGTTGACAAACTTCTTCCTTCTCATGCAGCATGATATGGGATTTGAGGCTGGCCACACGGGAGAACTTTTTATGGCACACTGGGCAGGTGGGGTCGGAGGTCGAATGTGTGGACCTGTGGAGGATGAGGTTGAACTCCACGTTAAACGTCTGTGGGCACTGGTCACATCGATGAGGCTGGAGAAGTTGAGAGAGAGATAGTGACTAACGCGAATAAAGGGGGGGAAATCATCAAGCAAAATACTGGTATAATACTGGTTTGTCATTTGCTTTTTAGGCTTGAGAGTGAGTCATCACGGAGTCATTGGTATTGATAAACAACCGTATTAACCCCCCACAGTTGGATGTGCTATGGAGCAGTAATAGTCTTACTTATTTCCCATTTAACACTGTTTTGCCCTGGGGCTAAGTAAAGAACAGGTAACACATCTTTCACTAATTAGGTCTATACCCATTGCCTCTGACAAAGCCTTGTGAGATCACCTGAGAGGTGCTGAAATTATGACCTGCTTTACACCTGCATTAAAGTGATTGGATTGTTACAGGATAGAGCAGAAACACATCAAATCCTAGAGTAAATGAGCCAAAGAAGCACTGCTGTTAGGCATTGAAGATCTGATCACCCAAACCACCTCTGGAGGTGGTCAGAGACACATTTGACCTCCACACATAGCAACTAAAGAGACCGGATGGCCCTGAGTAGTGACCCCCTCACCCCAGACTCCTGCAGCACCTCCCACAAAAGCTCCCGGGGAGCCCGGTCGTAGGCCTTCTCCAGATACACAAAACACATGTAGACTGTATAGGCATACTCCCAGGCCCCCTCCAGGATCCTTGCGAGTAAACAGCTGGTCTGTTGTTCCACGGCCATGACGGAATCCGCATTGTTCCTCTTCAATCTGAAGTTCGACTATCGGTCGGACCCTCCTTTCCAGCACCTTGGAGTGGACTTTCCAAGGGAGGCTGAGTAATGTGATGACTCTATAATTGGCACACACCCTCTGGTCCCCCTTTTTGAACAGGGGAACCACCACCCCAGTCTGCCACTCCTTTGGCACTGTTCCGGACTTCTACGTAATGTTGAGAAGACGTGTCATCCATGACAGCTCCTCAACACCCAGACCCTTCAGCATTTCTGGGCGAATCTCATAAATCCCTGGGGCTTTGCCACTATGGAGTTGTTTAACACCTTAGTGACTTCCGCCAGGGAAATTGATGTTGATCCCCCATCATACTCCAGCTCTGCCTCTACCCATAGAGGGTGGATTAGTCGGGTTCAGGAGATTCCAAAACTGTTCCTTCCACCGCCCGATTACATCCTCAGTTGAGGTCGGCAACATCCCATCTTTGCTGTACACAGCTTGGATGGTTCCCCGCTTTCCTCTTCTGAGGTGCCGGATGGTTTTCTAGAAACGCCTTGGTGCCGACCTAAAGTCCTTCTCCATGGCTTCTCCGAACTCCTCCCACACCCACTGCTTCTCCTCTGTCAAGTTCAAGTTCATTTATTTATATAGCCCTTTATCACAAGCATGTCTGTCTCAAAGGACTTTGTCTGTCACATCTGAGGCTGCAGTCGTCCGGGCCCGTCTGTACCTTGCATCTGCCTCCGGAGTCCCCCAGGATAATATATCCCAGGAGGCCTCCTTCTTTAGTCTGACAGCTTCCCTGACCCCCGGTGTCCACTAGGATGTTCAAGGGTTACCACCCCTTGAGGTACCAAAGACCTTTAGACCACAGCTCCCAGCCGCTTCAGCAATGGAGGCTTTGAACATCGACCATTCTGGTTCAATGCCCCCAACCTCCACAGGGAAGTCAAAGAAGCTCTGCCAGAGGTGAGAGTTGAAGGTCTCCTGGACAGGGTTCTCCTCCAGACGTTCCCAGTTCACCCGTACTATATGTTTGGGCTTACCAGGTCTGTCCAGAGGCTTCCACGGGCAGCCGACCCAACTCACCACCAGATGGTGATGAGTTGACAGCTCCGCCCCTCTCTTCACCAGAGTGTCCAATACATGCGGCCTCAGATCAGATGATACGATAACTAAATCGATCATCGACCCTTCGGCCTAGGGTGCTCTGGTACCATGTACACTTGTGAGCATCCTTATGCATGAACATGGTGTTCTTTATGGACAATCCATGTCCAATAACAATCCACCACTCGGGTTTAGATCAGGGAGGCCGTTCCTCCCAATCACGCCCCTCCAAGTGTCCCCATCGTTGTCCATGTGTGCGTTGAAGTCTCCCAGCAGGACTACGGAGTCCCCTACAGGAGCCCCAGCCCTCAGTCAGGGGCTTGTGAGTACCCCCACACCCGCCTGGTGCCTCACACCCTGGGCAACTCCGGAGAAGAATAGAGTCCAACCACTATCCGTGAGTACAGATCCAGAGCGTAGAGGTAAGCCCCACCAGATCTAACTGGTAGCGCTCCACCCCCCGCACAAGCTCCGGTTCCTTCCACCCCTGAGAGGTGACGTTCCCTGGACAGGGTCCCACATTTTGCTTCCCAAAAAAGAGGACACCCTGCCTCTCGGAGAAACTCAAAAGATACTTTGTAATTGTTATGTATTTATTTAATGTATGCCTCTTCTGTACAACATGTCTTAACAAGTCTTAGGCTGTGTGGTGGGGCCAAGGGGGGCAATGGTGAGCCATATAAATAAATAAAAACTGATTTGACCATCCATCTTCCTATATGGTCTGCCAGTTGTTACTCTATTCTACCATCACCCACCATGCCCAGAATATTTTCTAAGTAATTATTTCAGTGTGGCCGTCAGCACGCACTCAGCCACAGTGGCGCGTCTCCGCTGAACAGGCGTGTCTCCACCTTTCCTCATCCCTCCAGATCACCTCAGGTCTGAATGGACGAGTCTCAGCAGAGCTCCTGCTCCTTATCTTTTATAATGTTGTCTGTCCAAAGATCATCATATGAGCCGCTCTGGCAGCTTTTTTTTAGTGTTTTAGTGAACCTAAATAACCCCTCGCCCCTACTGTTTGTTGTTGCTGCTGATATGAACAGTAATGTAAATTATTCAAGCGGTACCTAAAACAATTTCATTTTGGTATGTTCTTTATCATTAAGGAAAAAAGTTTCTGCAGGATGTGATGACTCATGCCAGACAGTTGATGGGGGCCAGATTCAAACAACTGAACCCAGACAGGGTGAAAATTAGCTGTGACCCTACAGGTGAAGTCAGCCTACAGGTGAAGCTAGCCAGACAAATACAGAGCAGAACAGAGAGACAATCATCAGGTCAGAACACAAAACAATGACCAATGGTTTGCAGAAAGTAGCTCAACCACATGATGTGTGTTTCACATCACATTTATTTTTTATAGTCCTATTTAATTTAATACCTGGTATTGGTAGTAGTTGGAGGCAGGGCGTGGCGGTGAGGTGATGTGTGGCTCTCCAGAGTGGTATCTTCAATAGTGTTTTTAATTAGAATAACAAATATTGAAATGTAGTGATTCAGTCAATATTTGTTATTGTAATGAAAAAAACAGAATATTGAAGAAATATTGAAGATACCGCCGCCTGCGCTCTGGAGAGCCACGTGACACCTCACTGCCAAGCCCTGCCTTCAACTACCATTTTAGATGCCACCTCCAAGCACTCATTTGACCCCACTTGGCCACCCCATTAAAAAAAATCTTAGAACCGCCCCTGCTTAGTCTTAACTTATCTCGAATAGAATGTAACAATAATAAAATAATAGGCTCAAAAACAAATGTTGAAAAAGAGAATTGTTCTTCAATCTCTAGTTTTCTTCAGTCTTCTTTGTCTGCCTATCCATATTTTTCAGAAGAGCTGATCTTTCCCAGCAATTTCCGATTGCTCATCAAATAGGCATGAAAGTCTTTGCAAAAAGTTTATTCTCAACGACTGTGCCCTTCAGCAAGGCCCTGAACCGTTTTCTACTTGAGCGGAGCTGCACAGTGGTCAACAGTATAAGACTGTGATTGTGCAAGCCAGTTCCATGGCGTGTGTTCATTTTCTTGTTAAGGCTATGATGATCAGGTTGAATGCATGGCTGTACTTGCCTTATCGTTGGACTCATGGTCACGGAGGTGCCTCTGTAGCTGACTCTCAGTAGTAAATATATGGGAACATATTGTGCATTTCTTGTCCTTGAATTCTCCATCGCCGTAGCCCGCAGCCTTAGGTTCACAGGGATTAGCATCTGGTGAAGAGTACAAGTGAGAGAACACTTAAAAGAATGTGTGGGCCAAATTATTTGAATATAGCTAATAAGGCCTATGTTAAATGACATTTGTAAGCAAGCAAGCTCATTTTGAACATTGAACCCTCTCAGCTTTGCATCTCCAAGTTCAATATTAAACAATATGGTTCAACCAATATGGATTTCTGAATGCTGATACCAACACCAATATTTCTGGACTGAAACTGCTAATATTTTGTGCAGATATTCTGTTTCTTTAAACATATCCAAAAATATGTGTTTCCCCGAGACTTTCCCCCTTGTCAAGGTGGAAAAGCCTCTCAAACAGCATTTAAACCATCGTGGGGCACCAAAGCTCTCCATTGAAAACCTTACTAATTAAATTATTGTGGCTGGGTAAGTAGCTCCTTAAGGCAGGGTGAGGCTGGTTTCGTTGCAGGTTTTACAGACTGACACCACTGAAGGACTAGTAGAATCTAAATGGGTGCCTGGCACCCTCAGGTTGGACTGTAGTTGCCTTGTAATCACGTAATGAATTATCCAAAGCCAATCAGAATACAACTCAATGGTGCAATAATGACATTCAACGTACACAAAGGCCTCTTTGAGTCGCACAGAGATGAGCTGTCTACTGGCCAAGTTTCAGCATTCTTTATTGCCAGTGATATGGACAGCTTTCCCAAACCTGTTGATACTACATAGGATTTAGCTGACAATTCCCGCGAGCGGTGTGCAGATTGAGCGCTCTTTGACTCGACTGAAACTACTGAAACTTTCCTGCGCTTGACTATAAGCGTGGAGCGTCTCTTTGAGCTTGCTCTCCTCTTCATTCAGAGTGAAATAACCGGGAACATTGACCTGAATAAAGTCACTGACAAATGTACTAACATGAAATTAAGAAATGTGAGCTTGTAGGGTTGATGCATTATGGCAGATATGGAAAAGATTTTGTAGATGTTGCTGCAATTTCAATGCACTTACATGACCTTATGTGAATTGCTAAATAAGTATGGCAAAATTAGGCAAAGCCCTTGTTTTTATCCAGACATGTCACTGAGAATCAGTGCTACAATTTATATAATCTAGTAGTTGTGAATTTAAATGAACAGTAGTCTGTTTGCTATCGAGAAAAAACATCTCCTCACCTCCATATCATCAGTCGGTAAGCAACACTGACTTTCTTTTTTTTGTGATACTTTTTTTATTTTGAACTTTTTTTCCCACACAAATACAAGAGAACAAAAGTGCATATACAGACATATACAATACATACACTCACATAAACAAACACTCACATCTCCACTCCCACCTCCCTACAGGAACCATCGACCTACCCCTCCACAATCACAACAGTCAGTTCATCCATATTCACATTTACAGGAATGGTCACTCAACAGATACAGAGCTATGGTATATCGAGACATATTAAATCCAATTAGGAGAAATAACCAGCACTGCTGCCTCGCGGTCAGTATCAACCCAGAAAAATCATTTGATAATAAAATTACAGGGGAACAAGGAACATCAACCCCCAATACTAGACATCCTCCTAGCAACTATTCTCCAAAACTGTGAAACAGCCGAGCATCCCCATACCATGTGGTTAAAAGTACCTGGGGGCATAATTCACTATTTGAATTTTGAGATAGTTTCATATGAAACAATTGACTGGGAGTACAGTATAGCCTATGAGCATAGTTGTAATGAATCATTTGGTGATTTGGGTTTCTAGATGACAAAGAAATATTCAGCCACACCGTATCCCAATTGATTACGCTAGATGAAATGGAAAGATCTTGACTCCAACGGATATGAACTTGCAGTGAGTTTCTGCGGCATTGGTAATAAATGTATAAAGATTAGAAACCAAGCCCTTTGTGCCCTTGATTGTGCAAATTCTGTGGATGGGATGGACAACACTGACTTGTTGATATCAGACTTTTATTAAAACTCCTATATTGGCAAACTGATTTATTGGTGTTACTCTATTAAAACAACAACAATGGGAGATTGATATAAAAACATTTGAGAACCCCTGATCTAACTGACAGGTAGGTATTGAGTATAGGACAGCGTATGCCCAGAAAAGAGGTGAGTAGTTATAGGTTCAGTCACATAGGTTGACTACGGTATTTAGATTGTAGCAGTTAGTAGCAATAGGTTGTGTAGGTTCACGATATAACACAAAAACACTGAAATCACCCCACGCCCATCTTGGTAGACAACTAGTCACAGCCAATAGTCAAGTGTTTATAACAGGACATGCATCAAATATGAGATTTCAATTTAATATACCAGTTTTGCTGCTGTAACAACTTTATCCAATGTGGAGTCACATGCTACGTTTACGGTGTGTGTTATGTTACAGTTGGCCCTTTCCAGCTAAAAACTCTAACAATGTATTCTAGCGACAACATTAACCGGCCAGCAAGCTGAATGCAAGACCACATTACAAGCTTATCTTAAACGTTAGTTCCATTTTGTGGACATGACTATTTCTTCCATAGCTAGTAAGCCAACAGCCGCTGCACAGTCAAGTGTAATTTCAAGGATCAAAATAACAATGGCTAACGTTTTAACGTGTTAGCCACCAAGCTAACCGTAGCGAAACGCGCTAGTTAGCATCAGCAAGCTAACGTTGCATTGTTAATAAACAGAGAAAATGCACACATCTGAAATTAACAAACGTTACGCCACAGTACACAGGAGACGCTTCCCTCCTGGACACCAATTTAGACTGGAAGCCAATAAGTAGAGCCACCGAAATGTTATTAATATCATTCCGCCTCAATCACTCCTTCGCGGCACAAAGCAATGGCCACCCGCAATACTATATCCGGGGACTATATACACTACATTCAATTGTGATTATAGAAGATACAAAGCGGTTTATCCAAACGTTACCAGGTTATTTAGATAGCTCATATTATGTAGTTTTTATTCGTGGCATTTTGGTACGTGTTACCTGTTCCGTCGTTGGTTTTAACTCTCAGTTTGCGAGGCCGGCCCCGCGGCATAGTTCCAGTACTCAAGGTGGGTGTGCTGTGAACAATTTTGTTTTCAAAATGGCGACTCGATCATCTGTTGATTGCAGCGGACCCATGAAGACACACAACAGCATGGAGTGGGGAGACATCTAGCGTTTCGTTCATTGTACCTGCATCGACAGCAACAACAAGTTATGTTATTTAATATAATACGTTGGAATAAATCAGGCATTATGTATAGTAGCCTAAGTGTATATTTAGATACATATTTGTAAAATACACAACACCAACAACAATACTACTACTACTAACTTACACCTCTATTACTAGGCCTACTACTACTACTAGGCTAATACTACTACTAATAATAATAATAATAATAATAACCAATATGAATGAATAATACATTATATTAATTTAATACAAATAACACATTCTGTAAATCAAGTAATGTAGAGTTCCAACAACAGCATACCCTGCATATAGCCGATGCTGTAAATTAATAGATTTTGTGATGTAATCTAATCTCATAACAATAATAATAATCATGGTTTTTCTAAGCAAAGTTCTAAAGTGCCAATAGAGATAGAATGCTTTTTTTTTTAAATATAAACAAAAATCCAAAACAGGAATATAGTAGGTATACATATCTGCAGCAAAACAGATCACCAATGTTAAAGAATATAACAAATTACACAATGTGTTACATTTCAATTTCATAAAATAATGCCGCTAAACATACCAATAACAATTATATGCAACTGTAAATAAGTTTGTTTTCAAAAGAGAAAAATATAAAACAGAATCTGTCAACATAATGTCAGCTGGCAAGCTAAACCTATTCCAAAAAGTAAAAAATAGCAATCATTAGCGAAGCTATACATCTGAGATAAATAGGCCCCCTCCCCCCAGACCCCCATCCCTGACCTCCAGCCACCCACACAGCCATCAACCCCACCTCCAAGGTCTACATCTATTACGGCAGATGATTCCATAACAGGTCTAGCCTACTCGTATACCTTTCTTTCTTTATTCAATATACACCAATCACTCTACAAACCAGATTTGCTTTTATTATATAGGCCTATAGTCACCAATGCCCCAATGAAAAATAATTATAGAAAGGTAAGCTATAAGTTCCCTGTAGGAAGTTTATAGGTATAGTGTATGAATATCATAGTGATACCGTAGGAGCAAACACCATAAAGTATGATAAGGTCACTACAAACACACTATTGAGTACCACGGACACAATACATGAATATCATAGTGATTTTTCAACAGGGTATGTTGGCTGTAAAACTGCCTGTACACTTCTATCCATTTGTACCAGCAGAGGGAGGAAATCAGTTATGAATTGTTTTGGTAGTTTATGGGTCGATAATCCTCAAGATGTCAACAGGCTGTCTGTGCTGCTGAAATGGGATCGGTCTTGTTTAGAGCTAAGCTGCTGATCTGAACTCTCTGAATACTGTATGTTTCTCCTTTTGATCTAAATCCACAGTGTGTGGCTTTCAGCAGACTGGAAGATAAGTCAATGTGGTGAATATCCTACTTAACATTTGAACCTCATGTTTACATTCCAACTGAAAGACACACAGGCATGCATACACACACACACAGAGAGAGACTGATATAGGTAAAGTGAAGGACAAGTGAAGGATCCTCTTCCTAACCACTCTTGAACCTGGCCTCACCTTAAATGCTTGTCCTTGGCTGTGAATGATCTGGTGTAGGTATTAATAACAGAGCTTTCATACACTCACAATGACAGGAAGTGGAGAGAACTGATGTTTTGAATTCAGTGTGACAAATATAAGGACTCTGTGTATAAGATCCAGAGCATTATGGGGACCAGAGCTGTGAACAAAAATGGAGGAAGGGAGAGTTAGTATGTGGTCAGAGTGCAATGGACAATAGGTTAATTAACACGATTATCTTAAACCCCACCGGGTCATGGGATTTCTGGAATATCCTGGAGTTTCCAGGATATTCAAGTATCCTATTATATATTCAAGTAAAGTTCAAGTTCAGGGAATATCAGGGACTTTTACAAATGGGTCACTTTAAAACGTGAATTGCTTTAGATGGTGGTTTTCAGACCAAATCAGACAGTTTACCCCTTTTAGGAAAACAACATTAACAAACCAGGAAGTAAGAAAAATGTTTGGGTCATGGAAGCGCTCCGACGTTGTAATGGAATGTCAGTGGGAACGTGGGCCCACTTGTTGGAGATCTGTCTTGGGAAGGAATTCCTTCTATATACTGTAGGTTTGATTGTCTGCGCAACATTTCTGTGCTTGCCAGCATCTCCATGTGCTGATGTGTCTAAGAGACTGTAGTAGCCTATTTTCTTTAGGTCCTTGTTGAACTGCCATGTGAAATGCCTGTGGCAGAAGGCTAAACTTTATCCACCAGCCGATGGACTGTGAGACACTGATCCTGCTGCAGCTAGTTTTCACTGCAGTTGCATTGGGAAACGGTTTTGTTTCCATTTCATATTTGTCTACAATTCTAATAGCTTTACAAAGTGTTTGGCTTGATGGGGGTAATATTTATTTCATGTTTCCTGGTAAGGTCGTTTTCTATTTTACTTAGGTTTAGCATTTTGTTTGTTGGACTTCCTCATAGTAAGGATGTAATGTTAACATAATAGGCCATGCTACGTGTGTGTTAGCAGTAACGCTAGTTGTTACGTAGGGTTAGGGTTGTAGTGAACTATTATTGGTCATTTGATTTTATTACATTGTTTGCCAAGAGGCTCACAGCTGCCACACAATTAGCATTATGCTACTTTTGACCTGTTACATGTGAAATACAAGTGTATAGACTTGAGAATGCGGTTTGTTTTTTAATCAAATGAAAACATGGTGCTGATTGATGTAACGTTAAATTTTCATAAATGTCCATTTTGCTACTCTCATTCAAAATACACTTTTTGACCACTTAGCACTAAAGATGGAGACTAAATAGATCAATATAAAACATCTTGGCTATAAATAGAATACCATCTGTTTTATGAGATCCTTTGTGGGAAGTATATCATACTGTATGATTGCCTCAGCTAAATTCTTTCCATATGAGAAACAGGTGGAATACTGGGACTCTTTGCTGTCTTTGTCTTTCTTTTCAAAAAAAGGAAAGTCAGCCTTTTGACTTTTAGTGAATAAGCAACCAATGAAGTGCATGTTCATTGTGTAAGAGCATCTGTTCCTGCCAGGCCGCCAGCTACTCTGCCTGTCCCCTCGCGGCTGCCCAGGCCACTGATCTCACTACTGAAAACAAAAGGCTGGACATCACTCTGACCATGTGGTCCATGTGTCCACGCCCTTCTTTCCTCCCTCTCCTTTTTTTCCGCTGCGTGGTCTGGTTTCTCCCCTCTCACCGCAGTCAAGAGGAGAGTGATCAATCATGAAAATTGTCATGGGCCATGGCAGTGAGATTGTCAAGAAGCCCACCTCTCTGAGAGACATGCTAAACACATGTGAAAAAACAAGAGACCGAGAGAGTGAGAGGGCTGCTGTTGTTCAGTCCCATCTTTACCCTCGTCATTCATGCTAACAACCCTCATTACCTACACTGACATCAATGATACTGGCTGTGCTTTTCCAGACTGGGATAGACATGAGTCAGACTTGAAAACAGGGTGCTTGTTTGTAGCAGTTTGCATTCGAGGCATTTGCGCAAGTGAAAACACTGCGCTATTGAAGATTAATTGCTTGATTTGCTAACAATCACAAGCGTCAACCACATTTGAATGTCATCAGAATATTCACAAGTCCAACAGAAACATTAATTTGATGATCTTGGCTCACACGTTTCCTTTTTCAAACCAGGACATTGTTGTCTGGAGAATCACCACCACTTCACGCAGAGGCAGACAAAGACCACGTCTGACTCCCAACTCAAACAAAGGATACATTCAGACACAATATTCTCCATATTTGGTGCGAGGCCGGGCTATGAATTGTTGGCAACGGGGTGACAGGTATTGTGATGACCCCTGGAGTGACCTTGTTCCCTAACATTTCACATCCTGCTAGCGTTTCTTCTCCCATGTGTGGCAGTATCTCCCCCTGCGCCGTCAGAGAGCAGTGTCCGGATCCATGAACCCAATCATTCTTCCGCATCCTGGAAACAGCATTTGACAGCCATGGTCACTATGGGCGTCCTCCCCTGTGACCATCCTCAACAGGGGACCGAGGAGGCAAAGCCACGCGCAGCAACACTCTCCGGGCTGCTGGGTCTCTGCCTTAGTAAAGAAGCTCTCAACCATGCAAGGACTGTGTTTTCTTTTTAAATATCTTATTGTGAAAATTGTGAAAGACTTAAGACAAGATGAAACTTTCACAATCCTTGTGGGGAAATTGGGTTGTTGCAGCAGCGAATAGTAATAAGAAACAGTGAAGAAATATAGAATATTAATAAGAATGGCGCAAATGAGGAAGAGTAAACATCTCTAGAATTTATTATAACTAAGAATTAATTCTGAGATGTATATGAATAACATATACATGCATAACAGCATGCAAAATAACAGGAGTAGAGAATTCTGCCTCACACAGACAGGGTGGACAGGGAAACGGTCTGCTGATCTCTCCTGATCACCGATCCTTAATGGGGTCGTAAACTCTGGAATCATAGAAAACACAATTCTGGCTAAGCTTAGAGGTCCCAGAATGTCTGCGATGAGAAAATCAGAAGAAACCTTCAATTTGGACACTTTCTATATCACATTGTGTTGTATTCTAATGTGCATATCTTGTTTTGTGTGTATCTGTAATGTTCTCTACACTAGTTATTCACATTATTCAAATAGATTAGATTGCACTTTATTGATCCCCTAGGGGAAATTCTGAAACAATGCCAGAAATAGGGAAGGAAATACAAAACACAGGTAATAACAGGTAATAATAATGGTCACTTGTAAATAATGCACTATACAAATGTACACTTTTGTTGTTGTTTATTTTTTGGGGGGGTTAGGGTCCAGTTATTGTGCATTTGGGGTGTGGGTGGCTGGGGGGGGTCGGGGTCACTTGTTGACCGTGTTGAACAGTCCGATGGCAAAGGAACACCTAAGGCGCTCCGTCCTGCTTCGTGGTAGGATGAGCCTGTGGCTGAAGGTGCTCCTCATCAGCCTCAGCTCATCATGGAGAGGGTGAGAGGGGTTCTCCAGGATGGTTCTCCAGGATGGTATTGATTTTCCCCCTCATCCTCCTCTCTGCCACTACCTCCAGACTATCCAGTTTGAGTCCCACAACAGAGCTGGCCTTCTTCACCAGTTTGTTCAGCCTGTCGTCATCCCCTGTCTTGATGCCGCCTCCCCAGCACGCCACAGCGAAGAAGAGTGCACTGGCTACTAGACTGGTAGAACATCTACAGCATCCTGTTACACATTGAAGGACCTGAGCCTCCTCAGGAAGAACAGCCTGCTCTGTCCTTTCCTGTAGAGCCTC
>OMOT01059900.1:4462-20764 GCA_900312575.1 Acanthochaenus luetkenii | reverse complement strand
ACATGCAAATATATGTGTTTGTGTAGTGTGGTGCATGGTGTGATGTACTATGTATATGATGCATGCAATGTATACTTGTATGGGGGCGGCAGTAGCTCAGGAGGTAGAGTTCCCGCCCCGCAACTGCAAGGTCGGCGGTTCGAGTCCAGCTCCTCCCGGGAACAATCTGTCGTAGTGTCCTTGAGCAAGACACCTAACCCCGAATTGCTCCCGTTGAGCAGGTTGGTACCTTGCATGGCTGCCTCCGCCAACGGTATGACATGTAGGTCGCTTAATGTAATGTAATGTGTAAGTCGCTTTGGATAAAAGCGTCTGCTAAATGCTGTAATGTAATGTAATATAGTAGTACATCATCATATACTACACTACACACAAACGCATCTATTTGCATGTCTTTGACTAAATGCAGTCCTGGCCCGCTTTTCTCAGAATATTGACGTGCATGAACCCAGAGCTCCTTGGGATGAATTCAGCCTGAGCCTTAGCTTTCACTCTCCTTGTCAATCGTGGAAACGTATGTGGTGCCTGGAAGGTTGTATTCTTTATCTTGTTTTTCCAAGATTTTACCTGAGGATTGCACTAAGGAGAGTTGGTTTATCATTATTCAAACAAATTGATTGGCAGCTGGGACAAATCCCACTCATGTTGCTTTTGAACATTTTGTTTCAAAGAGACACCCAACCAAAGGTCCTCCCTGACGTCAACATCGCTCTGCAGGCTCTTAGTGCATGTCGATGTGAACACACACCAGCGTCATCTGCAGCAAATAAGATATGAGCTCTAGCAGGGTTGCACTGCACGTGTTCGGAAACATTAGGTGCTGTCTCAGCTGGGTGTTTAGGCATGTTGAGTGTGGCTCTGTCAGTAACTATGAACGGGTCGTCTTCTGGCTTCTGCATGTAGCTGTTCATTCCTTAGTTGAATATACAGTTCGCTCCATTCCTGTGAAAATATGAGGAAGCCTCATTTTTCTGGCACACGACTAAAGGATAAAACACGCCTAGCTGATCACACGCGGAAGACGGGATCAGAGTGTGGACTAGACCGAACAACTGCAAGATGTAGCTGTTATTCATTTGTATTTACTTGCACCTTGAGCCAGAACATGGTCTGTGTACAACCTTGGAGGAAGTCTTGATTGTTTTGACCATCAGCATTTTGCTGCATTGTATGCTGTCTAGATTTCCTCCAAGGTTTTACATTGTCCGCATTAGGAATCGAGATGCAAGTAAATACAAATGAATAACCGTGATATCTTCATTTGGGCTTAGTCTGCCTCGGTCTGCTATGGTCTTTTGGAGGGAACGTCAAGCCCTGAATACAAGGGGCAACTTATTTCTCTTGTTGGCCACTTTTGGATTTGGGATTGATCCATTTCCACAGTACATGAACAGTACATGTGACCAGTTATGTTGTGACTGACTCAGCAGGAGTTGGAATATGCTGTGTTATTGTTATGACTGATGAAGTAGAGGGCAATGATTCAGACACATTATTGTCTTCCCACCACAGTGTTTCTCCCACAGCTGCTCCTCCAGCTGCAGATGTATAGGCTAATGTGCTCGGTATTTTAGTTTAGCGTGTTTTACATTTGGTTCTCTTCGTGATTAGCATGTTGATGGAAAGAGCTACTTAATCACGAGACATAACTACATGCAACATTTGTATTTTATGTCTATAAATTGCCCTTTCTAATAGTGTTTTGTGTCTTTTTCAGTGAAAGGAAAGAGGGTTCAGCCCCCTTGGTCACCGCCAGAAGGAACAAATGTTCCCCAGCTACGGCTCTACAACAGCCTGACAAGAGCCAAGGTAGGATAGAGGTGAAGGTCAAGTCCAAGAATGCCAAGTCGATACTTGTGATCTTCTCAATTTGTCTTGGGGAGAACAAACTTCTCAAGAATGTGATCAAAGACAAGCATCTTTACAGTTTGAGATGAGCTGTGTGCTTGACGTCACGCCATCAATTCAGATGCTATGGGGTTAATTTTCCCAACTGCTTCTCGCAGTGAATCTTGGGGCTTCTCGTTCGTTCCTCGTCAGCCAACTCGCCATCCGAAGAATCCTCGGTTGGCAAGTAAACCTCAGTCGGTGTTCTTGTCTGATCTTATGTCCTCCATGATTTTGACATAATCTCTAATGGCCGAAGTACGACTCCAAAATGAAAGAACGCTGAGGACGGAGGGCGGATAAAGATCCCGTACGTTTACTTGCCAAATGAGGAAGTGTCGGATGGGGACTTGGCCGACAAGAATGAATGGGAAGCCCAAGATTCTTTGCGAGAACGATTCATCCCATCCAAACTGGCTGGCACAAACATACGGCGCTATAGTCTGGTACAGAATCTATTGAAGTCCATCTCAAGCTGTAAAGATTTATCTGTGCCTGGGTTCCCTCCACGTTCAACATGGGAATATTGATCTCCACAAGTATCGACTTGGATTTTTTTTGGTATTGATAATCACCCCATACATCTAAAAGGTTTATAAATCACTTTTTTTAGTTCCACAGGCATAAATCATCCAAGAAACCTAATCTGATGTTGTATGTTGCCTATTTGTCTCAGTTACACCTGTATGGAGATCAGATTGTGTTTATTTGGGATACGTACTGCAGGTTCTATATTTATACTCTATCTGTCTATCTATATCATAGAGCACTACACAGATAACCAAAGTGTTTGTGAAAATCAACAGGTTTTTTGTTGCTTACCACGCTCTCTGATCACATCATTTACATTCTGCGTTCTAATGTTGCAGGAGCTGTTTGTTCCCCAGAATGGGAATAATGTGTTGTGGTACTGCTGTGGACCGACTGTGTATGATGCATCACACATGGGACATGCCAGGTAAACGGATCATGAAAACCAAAGGAACACATGGCACCCACAAAGCTGCTCGCTCGCCCACTTTTCCAATGCAAAATAAATGTGAATTTCACCCGTAATGGTTCACAACTACCCTTTTTATAACTACAATTCTTGTGTTTCCTCCATTCTAACATTGTTTTATTGTATGATTTTTCTTTCTCTCTCCAGATCATACATATCTTTTGATATACTTCGAAGGATACTGAGAGACTACTTCAAGTATGATGTCTTCTACTGCATGAATATCACAGACATAGATGATAAAGTAAGTATGGTTGATCCATGTTAGGGCTGTGCGATATGGACAAAATCTTCTATCACGATATGGGTAATTTCATATCACGATAACGGTATATCACTATATAGTACATTTTCTGTAAATTTGATGAATTTGTCTATACAAAATAACCACATGCCTCTAAGGCTGGGTATCGCCACTGATTTCCCGAATCGATTACGATTCACTAGCTCCCATTCAATTCAGTATCTATTGGTTAGGATTGTTTCAGTTACAATACCAATTTTGCTTGGATATGAAAGAGTTGATACTTTTCAAATGGCATCAATACCAAATGAGTCGTACGTACCAGTTTAGATCTGCCCATCCCTAGTGGAAAGTCCTTTCCTAAGTTAGCTGCACCCTCAGCAGATGGTTACTGTAAAATGATGACGGAGGCTTTTGCACAACACGTTAACTCTCTCAGTCCGTATCCTGGTCTACTCTACACATGTCTCTGTATTACCGTAACTCTCTTAGTAACATTACATGCTAAATGTTTACCGTATATGACAGTTACTCTGTAGAGAACGTTAAACGGAATCGGGAATGATGTAAAATATCTACCGATAGACATTTTCTATCGTCCCACAATATATATCATCATCAAACATCCCTAATCCATGTACTCTTCACTGTTTTAATGTTTCCAATTTGGCATTAATTGAAATGGAATCTGCACAGACTACTTGTATAGTAGTCATAGTACAATGAAATGCTTACTGTACTTGGAAACTATTTCCCAAACCACATAAATAATGGAGAAATAACAGATATCACTAGAAAACTATCATTAATAATAACATTTATACTACATTTGGAGTATAAACATCAATATCTAATAATAGTAGTGATACTAATAGTAATAATGATTCAGTAACTGTATTTAGAAGTAAAAAGTGCAAATAATCCACTATTGAAATATGATCTGTTTAGTCCAAGAGTAAGCCAAGAAATTCATTATTTTTTACTTTGATTTCTATTTATTTATTTGTGTGTAGGCTTTATGTTGGTATTTCTTTTCTTTTTGTTCAGATAATCAGGAGGGCTAGGCAGAACCATCTTCTGGACCAGTACAAGGAGAAGCAGCCAGAAGCTGGCCAGATACTACAGGATGTCCTGACTGCCAGAGGGGTGAGACGAAACGCCCAAAAGCCTTTGATATTGTAATAATAAACTGCCATGGCGCCATGAACCTCATGGTCATGTGGCTAAATTCATAGATTTTGGCAAGTATGGTTTTCAGAGTAACATCATTATTGATGTAGCTGGGACCAGAGGGCCGTATGCAGTACATGACATTATGTGTAAATGAAACATCAGCTCTTATTTACCATGCCTTCCCCCTGCGTAAAGATCAAATCCTTTCCAAATGTTCTCTTAAAACAACAAATGAGCTTGTTTTGTTTAGCATGTTTGTGTACCACGGTTTGCAGCCCTTTCTGGCCAAGTTGGCGGTGACAACGGATCCAGACAAGAGGCAGATGCTGGAAAGGCTGGATGCTGCGGTCTCTGCTGCCCTGGAGCCCCTGCAGGCAGCGATGGAGAGCAAAGAAGCAGCCGAGGTCGTACAGTCTCAGGCCCAGGTAAGACCCGGGGATCACTGTTCAGTAACGCTGAGGCTGAAAAAACGACTCCGTATTATGTATGTGGATGCTTCTTGTAGTTGTAAGTACAATTCCCCTCTTCAAAGGTGCTACTGGAGCATGCCAAGGACTTGCTGGCCGAATGGTTGGACTACCAGTTTGGAAGTCAAGTCACAGAAAATTCGATATTTTCCATTCTCCCTAAATATTGGGAGGGAGAGTACCACAAAGACATGGATGCCCTGAATGTAAGTGGAAGTAAAGGAAATTATTTTCTAATGCAATAATGGCCACACGTCACCTCCAATGTGTGTTCTTGACAGCATTTATTACATTGAAATAAAATAACGTTGTTATAAGCACAGTCTTTATCTGGTACAGTTATATATTAACACTATAACCCAGTCTCATGCATACATTTTGTCATGCAGCTGATTCTGCACATTACATTGCATGCATTGCTATAAACAGTTGCGCTTACCCCATTATTAGAACTGACAGCACTTAGGCGATGCATTGATGCCAATGTTATCCAGAAAGTCACAGAATGTATCAACCAATCAATCTCTATTTAAAGAAATTCCCAACTTACATGGAAATAATATAGGAACTATATCATAAAAAGGTGCTGTAGCCAAGGGAAAGTGATATGTACAGATTTGTTTGAACATTCTACAGCCCTTTATGTGTATATTGGTATACTGCTATTGCTGTGCATCAATTGTCTTTACGGCCATCAGGTCCTTCCCCCAGATGTTCTCACCCGGGTCAGTGAATACGTGCCGGAGATTGTGGCTTTTGTGGAGAAGATAGTCTCAAATGGCTATGGGTAAGGAAGAAACCGCCAGTGTCTCCCAACTGGACGACATCCAAATTGTCTTCCATTGTAATTACAACAGGATCATTAAAATTATTTTGTTTTTCTCATTTTTTCCAGGTATGAATCAAACGGTTCTGTTTACTTTGACACTTTGAAATTTGATGCCAGTCAGCAGCACTCGTATGCCAAACTGGTGCCTGAAGCAGTCGGTGACCAGAAGGCTTTACAAGAGGGAGAGGGTACTTTTATTTTTACATTTTTATGTTACAACAACCAGATCTGTTTGACTTTTTCCATAAAGTATAAACAGTCAGTGGCAAACGTGTTTGGACAGGGCAATGAAATGGATTCTGATTGCTGCAAGCTCATTAAGTATGTATTGTATTTCTGATGAAAAGAGCACCCACTGATGCTGGGTATTTGATTGATTGGTTTATTTTATTAGTAAAAAATGTATACATGTAAATAATATAAAAAAGCACAGAGGATAACGCATAAAGTATAATAAAACACTTATTTCCAATGTGGTCCTCAATAATGCGCAATAATGTATTTCTCAGTAATTGTATTGCAAACTGCAGCTAAAACCCAACTACAGAAACTCTGCTGTTTTCAGCACTTTGAACAATATAGTGGACATTTTGGAAACATTATTTTTACGTTACTAATTGGCTGCCTGACCAAGTCTGTATACCTTGAAAATGGGTCAGTCGTTGCCGACCTTACTGTCAACCATTTCTTAATCCCATGTCTGGCCACCAGGGGACCTGAGCATCTCTGCAGACAGATTAAGTGAGAAAAAGTCCCAAAATGATTTTGCCTTGTGGAAAGCCTCCAAGCCAGGAGAGCCATCGTGGGACTCTCCATGGGGGAAAGTGAGTCTCAGTTCCTTTTACCCAACATAACTTTCAAAGTCCATAACTTTCTAAATGGGTTGATAACCTGCAACATGAAATATTAACGCTTATAAAGAAAAAATACATCGTTTTGATAAAGATAACTTTTTATTTTAAGTTCACCTTTCATGTCAATAATGGTAGTAATGTTCTGTTCTAAGTACACTTTCCATCAGCTTTAAACATTTACTGTATATAAGGAATGAAGCCTTGGGCTAAACTTTCCATCGCATTCTTCCACACTACTGAACGTGTTTCATTTAAAAGCTGCGTGTTTATTGGTTTTGCTTATTGCATGGGTTTGATGTATATTGATTTGTTATTTCTTTTTTTTACAGGGAAGGCCAGGTTGGCATATTGAATGTTCTGCCATGGCTGGCTCTATCTTGGGAGACTCCATGGACATCCACGGAGGGGGGTTTGATCTCCGATTCCCCCATCACGACAATGAGTTGGCTCAGTCTGAGGTGAGAGAGGAATGGCTTTCAGTGTCATAAAATCATCTTTCTAAGTTCAGCTCAAGACTCAAACTACACAGAAAATATAAGACACATTTAAAAAGTAGTCCAAGCCCATTAACTGGGATGCATTTAACCTATTTTCAGTCAGAGAAAAAATACAGCCTCTCACAACCATTGGTTATTTCCCACATAGGCTTTCTTTGAGAATGATCATTGGGTCCGCTACTTCCTGCACACTGGGCACCTGACAATTGCTGGCTGCAAGATGTCTAAATCTCTGAAGAATTTCATCACTATAAAGGATGCCTTGGCAAAGAATACAGGTGACTCGTCTGTTCTGCTTGAATCTGTCTTTGATGTTATTAGATACCTGATTGTTTGCTCAAGTGATTCGTCTAAACTGCAGGTTATTCAGGTGACTCGGATAGACCACTGGAATACATCGAAACACGGTGTCGGATGCATAATGTATGCGATTCCAAATAAAGTTGCGCTTTTCAAAATTGTATTCTCCGTTTTGAACTTTTTAAATACTTTTATTTGCATAAATGTGTCACAAGGGAATTCTGACAAATACTCACAATTCAATCCCAAGTGTGCATTTTCTTTTTTGTTTTGTTTTTTGATTCAAGATTCAAACAACTTTATTGATCCCTAGAAGGGCAATTAATTTGTAGTTCACCAGAACACAACAATGCTCAATATGTTATGTGTCAAGAAACACACAGGTTAAAAACAAACGGAGGTCGGTGAAGGTAATAAATAATAGGACCTAGATTCTTGAAGGGTAGGATTTGCAAGTGGAAAATAATCCCCACCTAATTTTTAGATCTCACCTTAACCCAAATGACGTGAAAAGTCTTGTTTCATTGTCAGATACTGTCCGTCCTTATATCAAGAGGTTGTCAGTCAATTTTAGAGTGAAATATTGTCTTCAGTTCCATTAAATAAACACGAGTGAGGTAGTGAGGTGAACATGGCACCACAGATAGCGCTATACTCTGATTCTGCATTCGGCTGTCTGATAGAGGATATTCTTGCACTGTCACATAGTTATGCCGGTCTACTAACAGTATGGTTCAGATTACTGGCGTTCAGATGAACGAGACTGTAGAGAGATGAAACGAGTCCTACCAGTGAAGGCGATCCAGATCATGTCAACCGTTTCTCTGTGTCCTCCTGCAGCTCGCCAGCTCCGTCTGGCTTTCTTAATGCATTCCTGGAAAGACACCCTGGACTACTCTGCCAACACCATGGAGTCTGCTGTCCAGTATGAGAAGTTCATGAATGTAGGTGAATTTAGCAATTTTAGTCTAGAGATGGACTTGAGACCCGAGGTCAGTCTGTCTATTGTATTGATCCACTCCTGTCACTTATTCTCCCAACAGGAGTTCTTCCTCAATGTCAAGGACGTGCTGCGTTCTCCCACCGATATCACTGGTCAGTTTGAGAAGTGGGAAGCAGCAGAGACGGACCTTAACAAATGGTAAGAGAGCAAAATCATGTGTGCCATGATCATGACTTTCCCCATGGGTAGCGATGTTCAAGTTCAAGTTCATTTATTTATATAGCCCTTTATCACAAGCATGTCTGTCTCAAAGGACTTTACAGAAAATGAGCCAACCATGAGATCTACCTGAACGTCAATCAGAGGAAATTACAGAATAGTAAAAGACAAACAGAAACAGATGTCTATCTAATCAGCCCCTCCAGGATTTCACGATCGCAATAATTAACGCAAATTCAGCCAATCTCCTCGGAATTTGCGAGAGCTTGCGATTTTTGTCCAATCACCGCAATATTCCCGCAAATGGTCAAGTCAAACTACACGTCAACAAACGTACTTATTTCTGGGTCTGAGTATGCAGACATGTCCAACAATTCTCATTTACCCATCAAAATGTCTACTTAAAGGCCGTGCAAAACAATTTTGAAACTTTGTGGTGGAACACAAATGACACAACTGACCAATGTTACTTTTGCTGTGTAGTTTCTACGAGAGGAAGTCTGCCGTCCACGAGGCTCTGTGTGACAACATGGACACTCGTGCCGCCATGGAGGAGATGAGGGCGCTGGTCAGCCAGAGCAACACCTACATAGCCAGCAGGAAGAGTGCCAAGCTGAAGCCCAACCGCCTGCTGGTGGAAAATATTGCTGCGTATCTCACTCAAATGCTGAAGGTGAGCACTGTTGCTTTTATCGTAACAATGGCAACTCTCGTCCTAAATGTGAAAGAAACCACAGATTTGTTTCAGTAGAGTATTACAAGAAATTGTTTGAGCCATGTTTCGTGGAACTGTTCACAGTACTTTGTGTGTTTCTGTGCACCACAATGCCGGAGGGGACGTCTCGTGTAGAGCCCTGAATAACTGACACATTTCACACACAGTTTCATCTGGCCATGGAGGGTGGATCAAATGTTTCCTGACTTAAAAAGTATGATTTCTATTAGGAATGAACGCAGTATGCATCGAGCCCACTAAAATGTGGCTCTTCTTGTCTGCTAGACATTTGGTGCCATTGAAGGATCGGAGCCCGTAGGTTTTCCAGTGGGAGGAAAAGGTCAAGACATGGACGTAAGTATAGATCATTATTGATAATATAGATAATGTAATTTACTAAAGAATCAATCATAAGCTCACCTTAACACATCTCGCTAACGTCCTATTTATCTATTATTTTTGTCAGTTAACACTAGTTAGAATGCTGCGATTCGAATCTGTCAGCTCTTGTTTGGTTCTATTGGTCCCTGCAAAAACGAAACCGTAGATTGTCCCATCCAGCCCACTGTGATTTTCCACTACTATTATTATCTACTAAAATAAAACTACAACCATAGCCTTAATCTTGCCATATGCCGTTTTTTTATTTGGGTGTTGTCGAAATAGGTTCTGCTAAATGTAAAGTGATTGAATAAGTAATGTATTAAAATTCATCCATTTTGCTGAATTTCACAGATGTTGAGCCGTTTATGTCCAATTTTACATAATTTCAAGCTACCACTATTGAAGTGACATACCGTGAGATGTTGTTATTGTTGTGTTTGCCAGCTGGAAAGCACAGTGATGCCATATCTGAGAGTGCTGTCAGATTTCCGAGAGGGTGTCCGAAAAATCGCCAGAGAGCAGAAACGTAAGCACTAATAATGTAGCTATTCCCTGCTTGAAATACGACTTTAGCGTTGAATCAGAGAAAGTGGAATTGTCCGTCATATGATCGTTCTTGAATCCGGAAATATACACCACTTAGATGTGAACTGGCCATCAACAGCCGTCCCCAATGTTTTTTAGAATACCAACAGAATGAAATGTAACCTTATTTTCTTCCCGGGGATTAACAAAGTGTATTTTTTAAAATTCTATCTAGTGACTGAGTTGCTGCAGCTATCCGACGTGGTCCGCGATGATACGTTACCTGAGCTGGGAGTCCGTCTGGAAGATCATGAAGGTAACCGAGCCGAGAACCTTACGACCACTTCGGTTTCATGTCTTCCAAAAGCGTGTATTAACCAGTGTCTGTGTTATAGGCCTTCCTACAGTGTTGAAACTGGTGGATAAGGAGACGATACTGAGGGAGAGGGATGAGAAGAAGAAGGTAAGGGAAGTGTGGTTGTGCCTACTTTCAAATGCACGTTTAACTTGCCTCTGCGTACCTTAATCAAACCCCCCCAAAAAACATCACGTCGTGCCTTGTGAAGAAAAAGATCATAAACTCATGAACTTCACGAATGGCATTAACCAAAACGTATTCCAGTCTGTAACTTTGGCTGGCTAAGCCTGGTAGATTTATCTGCACTCTTAGCCAGCAGTTCCTCATGTAAATCATGGCAATCAGATGTAAACATCCGTCTCCATATACCCAGAAACCCTTGCGTTTCAGGGTTGTTTCCTGTAGTAGGTTCGGATTTTGTTCTCACTCCTAACGAACTGTGCCGCAGTTCTCTTGTTAAAAGACCGAGACTCACGTTTACAGGCGTCTCGGTGGTGTTATTTTGTGACACCGGAGTTTGAATGGCATCGTTCCCACCAGGCCAGATGAACCGAACTAAAGGAGTAAACGCTCCAGAGTTCGAACAAACCGCTCAGAACATGCCTGGTGTGAACGCACCCTCCTTAAACCATCCCAGACGATTCCCAAAGGAGGGCTTTCATTTGTGGCTGGATAGAAAATGTTTTTGAGCAGCAGCTGATGCCGTTACACGTTACACCAACCAGACACAATTTTCTTGCCTTCCCTTATCGGTTGGCTGAAGACGTAACCATGAGGCCAAGCATGATTTGGAATGTTTGCCGTTTTAGAAAACAGGAAATTGATCACTTCTGTCTTTAAAGTTCTCTAGAAACGACTGTTGTCTTCTTTCACAGCTGGAAGAGGAGAAGAAAAAGAAGAAGGAAGAGGCTGCCAGGAAGAAACAAGAGCAAGAGGTCAGTCAACATTTTGTCCTTTCTACTGTCAGCAAAGAGAGTAGATGAAGAAGAGTGTTGCCCGGGAATCAAGAGCCTTTTGAACATTTGTAGTTCAGCAGTCCACATGAAGTTATACAACTGAAAACTGAATGTCTACTTGATGCAAATGTATGACCCTGCTGGCCAACATCCACTTGTACATATTGATTGAAATATTAGTACACTGAGGAGACTTAATATAAAATAGGAGGAATAAGAGATCGAGTCTACAAGACGGTATATTACCAGTCCTCGCTGTCAGTAATTGGAGGGGAAATTACTTCCTATCAGAAGTTGCAACTTTACATTTCCTTCACATAAATCTGAAATCTATATTATTCCTCACCTACTAAATGAAATGGCGTCTTCCTGCCTCAATATCTAACTGCATCTCTCACTAAAATGCTTTTCTTCCTGGTGATCTGTTCACTGCTGTCGCAAATGCATTGTAGACAATACCTGCTCTTTGTATTCCTTTGATAATGAAGTGAACATGTTCACTTACTCGTCGCGTTTCTGTTTCAGATGGCTAAACTTGCAAAGATGAAGATCCCTCCATGTCAAATGTTTCGCACTGAAACTGACAAATATTCCAAATTTGATGAAACGGTAACAAGTCATTTATTTATCCTGTTTATTTGGTGTGGAAACACTACAGAATATATGTTTTGTCTAGATCCTAGATTCATCTGACAAATCCCATATGTCGTTTTTCACTCTGATCTTAAGAAATCTTCCTAGCATTCAATTCAATCAACTTTATTTATCCCCGAGGGGCAATTCGATTCTGGGCATTGCTAAATCAGGGTAAAATATCCTATTGGTGTGAGTCGGGGATAAAGAACAAAAATGTAATTGGCCATATACTACGTTTTAGGTATAGTCACATAAATTGTCACGTAAAAAGTATATGGTTGTGTTTCTTCTTGTTACCGTTAACAGGGCTTCCCCACTCACGATCTTGAAGGGAAGGAGATCAGCAAGGGACAAGCCAAGAAGTTGCGCAAGCTCTACGAGACCCAGGAGAAATTGCACGTCGAGTATCTTCAGATGAACCAAAATGGCAGCTGAGTCTTATGTATTACAAACTGTCTAAGCCATCCACTCTGCACAATACCTACAGAATAAATGTTAAGGCCAGAGATGCTGGGTGCATTCAAAATGTGGAAACGATTTACACTAGCACTGCCAATCAAAAGATTTACATGACATTAATTTTGCATTAATTACATTATACTGTAAACTTCATTTCAGAATTAACGTGTTCGCGTGGGTTTCCTCCGGGTGCTCCGGTTTCCTCCCACAGTCCAAGACATGCAAATTAATGCGTTTGTGTGTAGTGTAGTATATGATGCATGCGATGTAAAGCCCTGCTTGTATAAAAGGGCTATATAAATAAAACATGATTGATTGATTGAACTATGAATTAAAGACATAATATAAATATAGTTAAATGGTATTGCTTCATACTTAAACGTGTAATGCACTGAAAAATCAGCTGAGTATAATACATTACAGGCCATAATCTGTACATTATATACCATAATCACGAGGCTAATTTTGCTAATTGTTTTGTACTAAATTGCCAGTGTATCGTAGCCAGAACTTGATGATGGTGACCTCAAACATAACCGCGGTGTAGTCAACAAAAGTCCTGAAAGGACCTGCCAAAACATTGTCCAGGTCATTCCAATGATGTTCACCAGCTGTGAAAGGTTGTGTCTTCACAAACGTTCAGGATAGTCAATACGTGTCCTCATTTATGGTTATTGGTTCCAACCATATTCTCCTGGTTTCAACTCCACCTTTGTTAAGTTGACCATGTGAATAAAACCCTTAACCTGGGCGGCTCTTTCCTGATGAGATTGGGGAAATGGAACTTCTTAAACCCTTGGTTAGCGTTGTCTCTCATGCACTATAGTTTTCAGTGAAACCACACGAAGCGGTGCTTTTACTGAGTGGCAGTGTATTGTTCAGCCGTCCATTAGGGTTGCAGAATTTATTTCATACTGTAATGTATTGTCATTCTGTGGGTATTTAAAGGCGTGGCTGCAGCAGTTATTTCGGATGAGGTAGCTAACTAGAGGCCTGTAGGGAAACTGGGGTCAGCAGAAAGTGCCACCATCCTGACCTGTGTTTGCTGATGGACTCTTATCCCATGCCCCCAGCTGGCATGATAATGTAATTACAGTAAGTTCTTACCTTCTGAATTTGAAAATTAATAGTTGGCCTTGAATCTACTTGATTTTAAATTTTTTAAATTAAAATATAGCACCCAAATTCGTCATTCCTCTGTCCCAGCATCACCACTTCCTGAAGAAAACCCTGTGATTAAAATTTGTGTTAATACAGTAGCAGTTTTAAAATGAGTAAATCATGAGGCCTCTGTGATGTCAAATTTTGACCAATGTCACGTCTTACCCCAAAACATGGCAATTTTGTGGCTATGAATTTCAAGACCTTGAAAATCATTGAAAATCCCTTGAAGTTGATGTCCAACTGAATGTGCGTTCAAGCTAACCAGCCGAGCCGCCGTGCACGTTGCACTGTGAAATGGGTGTCGGCTTCATGCACTTGGTCTCTTAGTACAGAATTGCTTGGTGTCAGTCTATCAAGGTGCTGGAAGTTGTCACTGTTCAGTTTCCCAACAGGCCTGTAGGTATTTGTAGAGTTGGTGTGTTTGGTGGGACGCATCGCCATTGAAGGAGGACCTTGTGGACCCATTAAGATGCATTTGATAGTAAATGGTTATTCTTTCTATACAGTTGCAAATGAATCAATTAATAGTGATACATGTACGGTTTTCATAGGAATATATGTTAATCTGGAGAGAGATTTAAATAAAATACATTTTGTGCTGAGTTTGTGATATTTGTGGAGGTCAAATGTGATATAAACTGAAACCTGTGTCCATGTTCTTACAGTTTTACAGCCTCAGCTTGTGTCGAATAGTAAAACTTGAATACTTTACATGAGAATAACTAACATTTTGATCTGTTCTGCACTGTGGGGTTCATGATAATGAAGGGGTAGTAAGTATTTAGGTGTGGGTGATTTCTCCATTCCAAACACTGATTTCTGTGGATTTTGAATATTAATTATAAATACCCAATTCAGTGTTGTACTTGTATTTTATTTCTTATTTTACTTCTCTGCTCCATTGGGTCGCCCCTAACTACCACACACACACAAAAGGAAGATGGACCTCAGTAGTGTTTCGACCAATCATTTGTAGCATAGGTTTCAGCTTATACTTATTCAGTCCTGGAATCTGCCTGGTGATACAGAGGGTCATACAATATGGATTTATTTATTGACCGGTATAATACTGTATATAAAATTGTGCATCATTTTTTAGAAGGAAATTCCTGTTGTACAGTCTCTTGTATTGCCAGGCAGATTCCAGGAAATAGAGACTACTTACTTTGTGTTTACACTTGTTTTGCATGCAGTGTGTTTTTCATTCAGGGGTTTCAGGGATTTTTACTGACACTGACGGGTTGCTACCACAAACGCACATCACACTGTGCACACAGTATACATGACGTGTAGGTAGCAGTACAGCGTCATCCCCCGAGCTGGAGGAGGCCGGGTGCCTTGCTCCAGGATACACGGAGGTCACCTGGACCCTTCACAGATCCGTATCGATGCTGTCTGACCTGTCATCTGACCCTGCAGAAGCCAGGACACTCCACTGTCTGAGCTGCTGGACCCAGGAAGCAAATCAGCAGCCATCCTCTTTTAGGGTCACTTGTGTAACCAGGAAGCCACTGCTGACCCCATAATTCTTCCGTTTCTGCCCGCTGTACTTGTTCTTTTATCGGCTGAATTAAAATAAATCATACATATTTGTCGTGGCCACATTTTTGGTACAGAATTATAAATAAATATACATAGATTAAATGCACATGTTCATACATAACAATGGAGAGCTGGGGTGTATTGAAGGCAGGTAGGTATCAATCCATGAATCAGTGGCACCAAATACAGGCCAACAGTGAAAGAAGCTAGAAGGGGAAATAACGACATTCAGTCCAGAGCTTGAACATTTAATTTAGGGTTTAATTTCACACTAACTTCCTGTATGGAGCGAAAACAATGTTTTGGATATTTTTCTCCCCACATATTAATGTCCGATATGATTTGAGCAATGACATTTTATGATCTTCTATTTTCTTACTGTTGTGTCTTATTGTTGTGTGCCACAGTCGTTAGAACTAACCTTCGACCCCACACTGTCGACCAATCAAAAGCGTGCATTCCCCCAGGCGGTAACCAATGAACGTCGTCGGAGCGGTATTTGAACGCTCGACGACGCCGCTTGGCTTCAGCGTCACCCGGAGTGTTTCCTGTCTGTCGTGTAGTTGGTCGCTAAGTTAAACGGTCCCGTCTCTGGTTTGAAGCAGCGTCCCCCGAGACATCTGGACGTCAGACATGTCCTCTGTGGAAGTTCGGCCTGCGGTGAGTAAGCATACTTAGCTAACGTTAGCATGCTGCGTTAGCTTGGTTCGCTAGCGTCGTTAGCCTGCTCGTTTGTTCTGTCCCCTGTTTGTTTAGCTTGTTGTAGCTAGCACGTCCTCGGACCGGTCGGTGTCTTTACCGTGTCGACTTGTTCTCCCCGCAGCTTCGGGACGCGGAGAACCCGGTTCAGATGGGTAAAGCCCCCGGAGCGGCTCAGAGGAGAGCTGCCCTCGGAGAGCGCACCAACTTTCCAGGCACGACGGCCAACGCAAAGGTAACTGAAGAAGAAGCGAGTGTTGTGTTGAGCTAGTTGCCCGGATGTCTGAGTGACGGGAGCGTTTTTGTCCCCCACAGCATCCGTGTGTCCCCCTGCAGCAGCCCCATGTGTGTGTGTCCCTGCAGCAGCCCTATGTGTGTGTGTGTGTCCCCCTGCAGCAGCCCCATGTCCCCCCCAGTTTAACCCTAGTAAAAGTGTATTATTATTATTATA
>OMOT01059896.1:3562-16657 GCA_900312575.1 Acanthochaenus luetkenii | reverse complement strand
TGGTGTCGGGTGTTCAACCCTGGAGGGCCCGGAGGTGAGCTCCAGGTGCCAGTCGCTCCCTGCTGGCTCCGGGAACGTGGAGGGCGGGTCCGGGAGAGATGCCCTGGGGGCCGGACCGCTCCTCCCAGGGGGTCGGAGCTGAGAGGGGGGGGTATGTGGTAGACGGAGGGTGTGTAGGGGAGTAATATGGAGAGAGGGGCAGTGTGGGCAGGTTCCTATAGAGGCGCTAGAGCCCAGGGACAGCCATCCCCCTACTCAGCTAAACGAGATGCCAAGCAGCTGGGAAAAGTAAAAGGGGAAAGGCAGGGCCAATGGGAGCAGAGAGTCGGCCCTATAAAAAGAGTAGAAGAGTGTGACGTAAGGGGTGCCCGTGAGGAAGCTGGTGTGACTTCGGGGGAAGAAGTGTGGGAAGTGGCGAGTGGGAGAGTGAGAGAGAAAGAGAGACAGGGAGAGAATACCGAGCGTTGGGGATTCCGGACGTTCCGTGAATCCCCCTCGAGGAAGAACCTGTCTCCTCGTGGACTGTACTCCCGCTAATGCTGGACGATGCCTATACGGTAATGCTGGACTGTATATGCTCATGTATCGACTGTGGACTCTTGACTAAACCTGCCTGTACCTGAGAAGGTGAAATAAAGCTGTGTGCTTGGAAACGTAAACCCCGTTGTGGACAGTTGTACTTCCTTGTTTGTCATCTCCGGCCCGGTGGAGCCCCAGTTTAGAGAGAGACGGTTGTCACAATATTTACAAACAGGATTGGTGACAAAACTGAGGGACAACAAAACTAGTCCCTCTCATGACATGCAGTTGGTGAGAATAGTGTTTGCTACCATCATCTTTCGACCAAAGTGCCCCAACTTTCAATTTAGAAATAATAATGTGAATTAGCTAAAGCTGTAGAGCCGGGTAGACTCGGCAGAATGTGTTTCCCTCCTAAACTGATATAATCCAGGATGGCTTTATAAAACACTAAAGTGAGAATGTGTGTGTGTGTCTTACCGGTGTGATTAGCAGCTGAGCTGTGAATGTCTGCTTCACATTCCTCCTCTACAGAGAAAAGTCAGACACAGTAGGGTCGGTTAGATTTATACTCCTGTCCTCCCTCCAATCCAGAGAATGTATTATTTATATTTAGTTATTTTATTTCTTCTATACTTATTTACATTATTAGGTGACAGTAGTGTATGTTGGAAAAAGGTTTTATAACCTCCATTAGTCCAGGAAGGGTTTTTTCTTTTCAGCACCGCCTTGCTTTACATTTATACAGTAACACAAATTCATACCTGGAAGGTTTGGTGGACCAACTGCTGGTTAAGTGTCTTGGTCAAGGGCATCTAAACAGTAGTTGATGAGCAAGGGGAGTGCATTACTGATACTTTCCCCAGCCAGATTTTCCAGTTGTGACTGAAAGATTACTGGTTCAAATCCCCAGACTGCCTGAGAAAATCAGGGCGGTGAAAGTAAATAATTAAAGCTCCTCCTTACAGTCAACAACTACTGCCAAAGTGCCCTTGATCAAGTCTTCAACAGGGATACAGGTTTCATAAATCTACCTTCTGCCCTGCCTTTATAGGGTTAGTTAGATTTATACCACCTGGCCTGCTGTGAGCTCTGTGTCATCTGGCAGGTTCTTTCCATCAATGAGACAAACTCCATTCTCAATCTGGTGTGCCCACACTTTCAGTCCCTCCTGAAACAAAGACTGACATGAGAACAGTTCCACAGAAGCTGCTAAAAATGGATGTCTGTATGTAAGATACACACACCTGTGTGTGGGTGTATCTTTGCATGAGTAAGCAAGTGATCTGCTCGAGTATGTGTGTGCATGTCAGCTGTAAAAGTATTGGGACAGTGAGTTAAAGCTGTCCAAGTCTCTTTATAAGCTGGTTATGTCCTCTGGTGTGATGGTGGTTCGGCCCCTCAGTACCTAGTTGAACTCCTCCATGTTCACACGCCAGCTAGAGCACTGAGGTCGTCAAATCAGTTACTTCTCGATGTTCCAAAATCTAGGCTTAAATCTAAAGGTGACCGATCCTTTGGGGTGGCTGCCCCCAAGCTGTGGAACAGCTTACCTTTGCATATTAGATCTGACCAAACCATAGCAATTTTTTTTAACAACACACCTCTTCTCATTGGCTTTTCATTCAGGTTGAGCTGTACATCCGTGCTTCTATTTTGACTGTGCATTTAATATTTTCTACTTGTATTGTTACATGTATAGTACTGTTTGCAGTACTATCTTTGTTTATGTAAATTGTGCACTTTGTGTTGCATTTGTATTGTACTTACATTACTTTTGTATTGTGCAGCACTTTGGTCAACCTCAGTTGTTTTGAAATGTGCTATATAAATAAATTGGACCTTGGTGTGTGTGTGTGTGTGTGTGGGTACGTGCGTGCGCACGATAACCTTGAGACATTTCTCCATGCTTTCAATGCTGGTTTTGTCCTCTGGTAGTGCTAACACCATGTCCACATCTAGACAACACGACACCATGGTCCAGGAGGAACACACATCCGACTGGTACTTCCAATCAGCAGGCTTAGCCGTGCTCTGAAACAGCCAATCACAATGCTGATTTCAACATTACATGTCTAATAATCCCTATGGGGGTGTGTACACGTTTAACCATATACAACAAATTGTATCACTATCCGTTTAGGATGGATTAACCAACATTTTAAAATGGTGTATGCTGATTGGATAAGCAGATCTGGAACAACAGGAACCAATCAGTACAGGTGGGAGAGCCATCAGGGAGAACCAATCGTGTTGCATCGTTGGCCACTATGGCTATGACGTCATGTTACGGTTAGCTGCGGACACACGCCAAAATTCTAAGTTTAAACGTGTACAACAAAAACAAACCAACAAAAAAAAGCCAAAAGCTCCATCCCTGTTGGTTGGTCTCCTCCCTGACCAAGGTCCTTCTTGCCCGGTTGCTCAGTTTGGTCAGACGACCAGCTCTAGGGAAGACCCTGGCTACTTCCATATTTTTCCTTTTCCTAATGATGGAGTCTGCTGTACTGTTGTGAAATCCCAACAATTTAGACAGTCTTACACATTTCCCCAGATCTATGCCTCCTCACTATTCTGTCTCTGAATCCTACAGACAGTTCCATGGACTTCATGGTAGAGTTTCTGCTCTGACATGCATCTGTGGGACCTTATGTAGACATACTGTATGTGTTTTGTTCTGAATCAGAGATGCTCACAAGTCACTTAATGCGAGTCCAAATCAAGTCTTACGTTTTTGAGGGACAAGTCAGAATTGAATCTCAGATGGTCTGCTTAAACCACAACATGGTTATTTCAAGTTCAAGTTCATTTATTTATACAGCCCTTTATCACAAGCATGTCTCAAAGGACTTTACAGAAAATTAGTCAAACTAGATCTACCTGAACAACAATCAATGGAATTACAGAATACTATAAGGCAAACAGGGAAACAGAACAAAGCACAAGACACATAATATTATATATTTCTATATTTCTAATACATTTACAGCCAGCACATTATGTCCTATTTAGCTATTTATATATCATGCATTGGTTAAATTAACTGATAATGTACTAGGAGTATAGACAAGAACCACACGTGTACATAATCACTTAATTATATTACACTGCCCTTCGACAGGAAGAAAACACAATGAAAGCTCAGCTTTCAAAATCCCTTTGTAATCAAATTCTTGTACAAAAGGCACTGCAGCTGATGCAGTGACGTTTAGATACAGCATAGTCATGCACAACCTAAATTCTTAAAACATTTTACACAGTGCAGCAACGCCAATTTTTTACTCATTGTTCACAAGTCACTAATGTAGAGTCCAAGTCAGGTCTGAAGTAATTTGAGGACAATTCCAAGTTGAGTCTGAAGTCAATTTGTCTGCAACTTAAGTGCAACTTGAATGTGACTCACAAACTAAAGTCCCCATCCCTATTCTAAAATAAATTTCATTGGCCACAGATGTACTCTGCTCAAGTTGTAGAGAAATCTTAAGGACATTAAAAAGAATATGGATGTATCTTAACTCAATTTGGATTGTCACAGCAAAGGGGTTGAATACTAACTCAAAACATTTCAGATTTTCATTTTTTAAATTTACTTTACTTTTTTTAAATGTAAGAATATATATATATTTACATTGTGTGTGTAGATAAGACAAAAACATTAATTGAATCTATTCTGAATTGAGCCTGTAACACCACAAAATGTGTACAAAGTCAAGGGGCTTGAGTACTTTCTGAAGGCACTGGTTTAACCCTAATGGCTACAGATGGGAGCTGTGACATTGTGAGAAAGGAAATGCAGATGTAAACTAACCTTGGGGTCTCTGACATCAAAGGTTCTGCAGACGGTTCTGATATGGTGGGTTAAAGAACATCCACAAAAACAAAACTACAAGCTTTTATTCAGTTGCTCATTCATGCCTTCTTTAATTCACTCACTTACTGTTGGAAGGTATAGAGATGTTTATAATAAATGCTAGTTATTTTCTTAAACCATAGAACAGTAAATTACTGTAATTTAACAAAGTTTATTGTAGAAGAGCATCTTTGTCTGTGGATTGCAGTGGGTGTGGAACTAATATATATGTTAATCAATAGTGAAGTTACAAGAACTAACATAAAAACGAGGAGCAGAACAAGCTAGTTATAGATTATGGATGAGATTAATAACGGTATTTTTGACGACTCAAATGATCCAACTACACTGCCACAAACGAATCCCCAATATACAGGTAGTTTCAACCAAGCACTCTGATTGGCCAGACACGTTCCACCAGTGCTGATAATTCCCACAATGCATTGATAGCCGTGCTCTATTAGATGCTATGCCAACTCTTGTGGGAACCAGGGAAATAGTTAGCGATCTTTGTTTTCCATGTATACAACTTTGAAGAAACCTTTTCAGCCACTACACGTGTGTTGGGAACTATTGCCTTAGACTCTAAGGCTTAGAGTCTCATCCTATTCACACCCACAGTATAATACACCCTCTTTGGTAACATTGAATTACTTTATTACAACTGTTAAAATAATTGAACCGGTTGTGTCACATTTGACTTTGAATCAGATTGAACCGTTTGTGTCATATTTGACTTTGAATCATATTTGGAGAAATAAGCCGGGAACCACTGTGACTAACTGTTAAGTTTAAGCCAACTGCCTTTTGATGGAAGTAGAAGTTGATGGAAGACTTGGATGAAGTGGGCAATGCAGACATGCAAGTTTCCTGTTGTTTAAGTATCAGTGGACAACATGATATTTGTATCACATCGCTTATGACAAGCTTAATGGCAACTGACAAAGCATGATGACAGGGCAGTTTCATTTCTGCACTGATTTGATATATAACATGATTTAAAGTTCTAGTATTCATGACAAGCTTTTGTTAGCCCATCCTATTTTCAACACCACCTACTGAAACCCCAGAACTGGAGGCAAGGGGAAAGACAGGCTGATCATTGACAAAGCTTTTCTTGATATGACAGTATTCAATCATTGTCATATTTAATGTGAATGTCCGACGTCAACAAAGGTAACAAGAGAGCACAAACCTGCACCACCACTAATTTCTCCATACATCTATTGGCAGCTATCTAAACCAATCAGATGGCTGTGTAGAAGGATACTTTCTGGTTTTGGGGTTTACGTGCAGTGTGACGCGGTCCATGATGTCATCATCCACAGGGCTCCACAGACGATCCCAGGAGATCAGGTTTTCCACAGCAAAAACCAGCTACACACACACACACACACAAACACAATATCCACAGATGGGACATACACACACACACATAATATGCATATAACTTTAATCAATATGAAAGTATCCTTCAAGAGCTCCCTTGCTGGGCCATCACTGTAAATAAAGCATTTGTTTTTTCCACCTGCCCAGCAAAATAATACAATAAAATGTACACACATTCAGATTCAGTTAAGCTGGACACCTAAAATGAACTGTGAACTGTATGTCACCCATGTGTGTGTTTATATGAATCTGACCTGTCGGAGTGAGTTCAGTGTGTCCTTGGCATCAGTATCAGTTATGATGAAGACTCCTAGTACAGAAAGGCCTCCAGGCAGCATCCTGGACACCTAGAAACAAACAGCAACTCAAAATCACACCACACTGTAACACTCAACGGCAGATTAAGAGCCAGCTATCACCAGCATCATGAACAACACACAATAATAGATTCAAATAATTAAATACATTGACTTTTTTTGGCCACTTTTGTCTTTCAGCTACCCTAAACATTTGATTTTTAAGCATTGTTAGCATTTGCCCTCTAAACCAATGGATCTAACCAAGAAGTTAGCTTGTTGCTAGCAGTGTTTTGAATAAGTTAACGATATAGCAACAATGCTATCAGGCTACTTTTTAGTTAACTAATGCAGAAACTTTTTCTTCACAATGAGGAAAAAGCTCTTGTGATATTTACTATCTGGAAGCTGAGGTGAACTAGAAGGAAGGTAAGAAGCTCATGGGACATAATGCAGGATGAGTAATGTATTTTTAAGTTAGTCTTGTGATGTTGGGGATAATGACTGTTATCATTGACCTATCCCTATTTGTCTACCTGTCGGGCATGCTCAGTGACCCACTCCTTGTCCAATGAGCTTCCAGCTGCTGCAGTAGAGTCCTCCCTTTGTGGGGTCAGAGTTGCCATGACAACAAAATCCTTCTGGGCAGAGCTCTGGACGGGGAGGAGGGGGTCATTAGCATTAATTAATGTGACTACACTCCACAACATACTATGCCACACCATATCATATCATATGTCAGATTCAGCACTGCATGACATCAAATAAAGCCTAGACACAACTCAAGAGACATATGTAGTCAGTTGTAAATTACAACCTGAAAATATAATGTAGCGAGAAACATGCTGCTGTTTGATAGCTGTGAATCTGTTACAGAATGGCACAATGCTGTATGCTGAGGGCAAAGGCACACAAAACAACAGAACACACTCAGAGAGCAAAATATAGATCAGAATAAGATGTTACACTGGCCTCTGTGTTGATGAGAGAGCCTCACCTGCCCCATGAGCAGGCCTGTGACTGGAACCGCTCCTGCTTCACAGAGCTTGGAGAGATACCCCTCCACAGCACCTTCTACTATATAACCACGACCCATCCTCTGGAGAGATATATATATAGATAGATCGATATATAGATTTAGCTACATGCAGGTAAACCTCAGTAGAACCTCAACTAACGTTGACATTAACTTAACTAACGGCTGTCTTTCCCTCTCTGTCACTCCAGATAGTTAGCAAGCTAACGTTTGTTGACTACATTTAGCTAACGTCAGCTGGTCAAAATAACTTCATTCAAAACAACAGTAGAACACTACAACTGTAACCTCAAGAACGTTCCCCCTTAACTAATAACCAGTGTTTAAATACCTGGCTAAAGTAAGGCAGTGCCTAAAACATCAACATCATTTTGACGTCTGCCGGTGGTTACGTCAGCGGAGTAGGACAACTACATTTAACACGATTCTTCACGCCAAAGCGTGTTTCCGTCGCACATCGATTCCGTAATGTCTATGGCGGTCAGTTGCATCAAGCTTGCCAGAAAAAAGGAAGAGAATTGTCGAAAATAAGGCGATTTGCCTTCAGAATAAAATAGTTCAATGTGTCACTTGGAAAAAATTAAAATAATGTATTGTGTGTCTTATGGAACAAACGTGCCGTGTTGTTGAGTAGTTTTACCACATGTAATTAAACTAGTAGTTAACAGAAAGTTAACATTGTAAGCAGCCATATAGGCTTGTTTGGTTTGGACTCTACTTTCTATCAGACAGCTGTCACTCCCTGCAATTTATATTAAATAAATAAATACATACATACATAAAAGTATTTACACCCTAATCAGTGGTATTTTTGTTACAGTCATATGATTTGTATTATATGACATTGCAGATGTTGATATGATTGTTTTTAGTTAATAGTTAAAACTAACTAACATTTTAACAATCTTTACTATTCCTTTAATTAACACAACTATATTTCTCTTGAGGAGAAGTGTTGCTGTACAGTCAGCCCTCTTCCAGTGTGAAATAACTGGTATCTTGTAAAACTAGACCTTCAAAGTATCCTCTCTAACACTGCAAATGTGCCACTGATATAAGTTAGGTTAAACGGACTCGTAGACATCCTACCAAATCTGGTATGTTTGGTGTTTGGGTCTTTGTGAGCTTTAACAGGATAATAGCAAGAGCCTTTCAGTGGAGGCTTATCCTGTATTTGTATTTATCCTAGCTGTTAATACATACTGTAAAAATGACATTTAGCAATTTTTTTAAACCGTCATTCACTACAGATTCCTCCTCAAATACATAATGTTCCCACTTCTGTACCTACTTTGTTTTATTTGAACGTGTTTGTCACAGCTTGTGCTTAAATGTAAGTGTGTTGTTAAAGTACAGGAGTGTATCAATTATTATTTGTTGTTTTTTGTGTGCAAAATGATGCTTTATGATGCGCTATGGATAGAAATTGCGCTTTTATTCTGAAACACGGGACCAGAAGTCTTATTCTTATTCTGGATGCCGCGGGACACATGCTGGCTGGCTTGGTACCGGTCGGTCTTCACTGTCAGTTCGCATAAAAGGGCAGAGAGTATAATAGTTCACCTAGGTGTATTGGAGATTTGGGGGGTTTGGTGGAGATGGCGGCCGTCCTGCTACAGGTTCTGGAGCGGACGGAGTTGAATAAACTCCCGAAAGGCGCACAGAACAAGCTCGAAAAGTTTTTAACGGAGCTGCAGAGCGTGAACGACGCGCTCAGAACGCAGCATGAGTGGTTCAAAGCGGACTGTGGTGAGTGGAAACTAGTCGATTAGCATGTTGGCTAGCTCAAACCTAGTTTAGATACGAACGTTACACCAAACTCCATTCAATTAAACTGTCCTGTGTCCAGCTAGCCATCTAGCTAGTTACGTTAGCCAACGAGTTCACCAACGCTGTTTGAGGTCACTGGCGGATAAAGGAAGTGGCTGATGGGTAGGCCTGGAAAAATCTTGGTAGGCCTGAGTGTAGCTCATCACCGCACGTTTTATACAACGGGTTTATATTTACAATACATCCCTAACCCCAACAATTTAATGTGTATCAAAATCTGTATTCGGCACTTAATTTTAGCAACAAATGTAACCGAAACAGAAGCGAGTTTGATTTTGGTCACGCAGAAAATGGAATTCTGTTGCTTATTTGAAAAAAGGAAATAATCTCTTCAGTTGCAGGCAGTTGCAGCATAGATAAGTAGGAAACGTCAAGGAAAGAGTTGATCATGGCATTTACACTGCTGTAATAATTATGATTTCGGCAATGGCGCTTCTGGTGTTAACAATAATACAGCACCAGAGATCACATAAGCCTATCTATGAGCCAGCTAGATGAATGGCTGCCACATAGCAGGTGCGAGGATAACACATTTTACACAACCCTCATTAGTGCAGTGACAGGAATACAACCACAAATTAAATAACCAAATAGTTTAGTCGCAATTCAGAACTCCCTGCCTCGCTCACAGAGGCTGCAGTCTACCATGCCACGGCGGGACCCAGAGAAACATCACAAATTAAACAACCAATATACAATAGCATTGTCTTGATCCGGTTTGTTGCGGCGAAAAGTCTCAACACTGCAGGACGTTAATGAGTGTTATGATGGCCCTTGATAGACAGTTAATATTGTGGAAGATGGCAGCGATCGAGTACTTCGATTAGTGAAGAAAGTTCTGTCCTCTGTCAATTTTGCCTCTGATGTGTGATGTGAAAACTTTGATTTCAGCATCACCGATTGCAATGCCATATAAATCGCATGGTGCTTTCAACAGGTCTTTCATGCCAAAAGTGGCGGATCCCGGTATGAAGGAAGCCGAAGCTTGCATGATGCCATAAGTGTCCTGTTTAAATCGGCAGTTCAATTCGGCTATCTGCCTGTCAAGAACACCGTTCCGCAGTGCCCTTAAATCGTCATTACTTTTGATAGCGGTAGGGCTTCAGCC
Organism: Acanthochaenus luetkenii; assembly: GCA_900312575.1. Taxonomy (NCBI): domain Eukaryota; kingdom Metazoa; phylum Chordata; class Actinopteri; order Beryciformes; family Stephanoberycidae; genus Acanthochaenus; species Acanthochaenus luetkenii. The sequence continues at coordinate 6,629 of OMOT01059896.1, read as the reverse complement.
ATCGATTATTTTAGTAATCAAGTATTCTACCGATTATTCCATCAATTAATCTAGTAATTGGATAAGAAATACTTTTGCTTCATTAAAGAGCAATAGTAAGTATACAAAAGAGGAAATAAGAGAGGTCCTAGAAAAATCAAAATTTGTATTGCTTCAATTGCATACAATAATATTATCTGTCAAAACTAACCCATTTAGTGCATTAAGTACCATATTGAATTCTGGGGTTTAAAGAAAACATTTTCTGACATGCAAAAACAAATAAATATATTTTTTCTTCTTCAAATTACTTAAAAAAAGAAGAAGAAAGGTATACATACAACCTAAAACTAAGGCATATAATAACAATAATACATAACCATTGCCTTAAGTTGTGCAACTTAACTTTCAGAACTACAAGTTTCAACCCAACTACAGCTTAAATTAATACAGCTCTTTGTATATGTTCACAAGTGAATTCCACGCTTCAGAGACGCGAACTGGTGCGGCACAAATAGACGCGGAGCGGAGAGCCGGTCGGTCAGGTTATTATTTTGTTGCATTTCGTTACCTCGTTTTGATCTGGCTCCGAACAGGTCACCGTCTGGTCATTAACATATACGGTTTCATATCTACCTGCATCCATTATCCAGGTCTTTTCTGGATATCTGGAGTCAAAAGATGTTTCTCTCTTGGGGCAGGACATTTATTTCTGCTGTGACAGTTGTACAAAGAACAATAGTCCACCAATAATATAAGGAAAATGTAAAGCGTGGTACATTTCACTGGGCTGGCTGGCTTCTTCTGCTCTACCGAGTAGTGATGGGCGGGTCGCTACTGCAGTATCGATTCCCTTTCAAAAGTATCGATATCAATGGTATTTTTCATCCAAAACGTGGTCGAACAAGTGAAGACCATGTTGCTGGCCTGTCTGAGAGGAGCTAACACTACAGCCCGGGTAAGATATATGCTAACACTGCTAGTTTAATACCATTACCATGTCAGCAGTAGCCTGTTTAGCCGAAGCATCACTCCTGTGTCTTCTCTGCACTTCCAGGCTGTTGCCTGGTCTCACAGTGCCACCTAGGGGCGGGACAGAAATGTTTGACATTCTGGACAATTTCATCAACGGAAATGTTATTATTTTTGTCAAATATATGCTATTTTAGACAGTGAGTCATTAACTAAAATGAATCAATATGATGTATAAAATCGGACTCAATTTAAAGGACATTTTCATCAAAAGATGTCTAAATAAAAAAAAATTGTCAAAAAAACCCACTGTTGCACTTATTTTGCTCTTTTGTTCAAGTGAAGATAATAAAAGCTAAAAGGTGAATGCAATCCAACGTTCCTTTTAAGTCGTTATTTTAAGTATTTTCTACACCTCAGCCCCGCATGAAAATGTACTGTATGTAGCAAAAGTATTTTGGCCTTACTATATACACTCCGAGTAAGCAATTAAAGGAACTGATTAGGATTGTATGCTGACTTTATAATCTACTATTTTGAAATAACACCTGAATTATAGTTGTAAGTATTTACCACTATCTGATATATTTTTAAGACCGCTAATTAAAAACGTGATAATAGCCAGATGCTAATTTAGGCCTACACTTTGATTTATTGCACATGTGGGATGCAAATACAAGCTTCGCCGAGCAACCTGGACACCAGTAAAAAAAATAAAAACACATTCTGTCAAAAAACTGCTTTCCACTAGCACCCATGTATACTGTATACATACTGTACTACATCACCATATATATACTACATATACACTATGTCATACATATGCCAGGGCTTGAAATTAACTTTTCACTTGGTAGCACTGCAAAAAATGTAGGAGCACCCACCAAATTGTAAGGAGCACCAACAACATATGTAATATTTTTTTTGTCATTGATAAAAAATGACAACATAACAGTATGGTTTACAAGTAACATAAAACTGTGAAAGTAGCCTTAAAAATGCATGATAGGCCACAACTGGGGCTTTATGCAATGTCCTGGGGCCAGGCATTATCCACTCTTAACATGTATTCTTATTGTATGTTATCTGCCCCCACAGAGCAGCAGTACTTTGACATTGAGAAGAGACTTGTGGAGAGTCAGGAACAGATCCTGTCTTCCACAAGAGAACTGCAGACACTCAAAGAGGAAAATAAAATACTTAGTGAGTATACATACACACATGTACAAACATTTACATACCTTTGGTCATTGATGAATCAGTGATACAAAGCAAACAGTTGTCACTGTTTTACTATGTGCTAAACTAAGTTTTTGCTTCAATTAGTCTTTTCTTGATACTTCGTTCATTTTCCTCAAGATACGTTTTCTGGAGAAATATAGCTCATACTGTTCCATCAAAGGTCTCTTGATTGGCCAGTTTTGAGACTTGGAATGAATAATCTAAAACGAACCATTTTTGTTTTCTTTGGTCAGACGCTGTCCAATCTGTCTGAGCATCCCCTATTCATAGCTATGACATTATGTGTACATGGTTAACTCTTCAGCCCCGCTGAGCCACCACGACACCTTCTTTTTCCTCTGACAAACCAATCACATTTTGATGGTATGCTGTAGATGGCAAACGGGATGTTCATTGTTTTCAATAGGAGTATAATGGTAAGCTCCACCAATGCTGGTATTGTACTGTGCAGCTGTTTTTATTGACTTGTCAAAGGCGTTTGACACAGTTGATCAACCATGTCATCTTAGCAGACAGACTCCATAAAATTGGCTTATCTGGACAGGCTGTAAACTGGTTCTCAAATTACCTGTTAGGTAGAACAAAATGCGTCCAGTCTGCTGGGTCTTCTTCCTCCTTCCTTCCTGTTCTAAAGGGCGTGCCTCAGGGTTCCATACTGGGACCACTGCTGTTCTCCATTTATGTTAACAATCTTTGTGAAAATGTGTCAGATGCCTGTGTCTGTGCTGATGACACAGTTATTTATTGTTCATCCCCTTCTGCCTTAAAATCCCTTGAATTTTTACAGACTGCCTTTGAAGTTGTTCAGTTTGGTCTGAATCGGTATTGAATGTAGATAAATCAAAGGCTATGCTACTTCTGCAACTTTTTTACC
>OMOT01059886.1:0-14242 GCA_900312575.1 Acanthochaenus luetkenii | reverse complement strand
GAGCTGACATCATCCTAAAATGAACATGCCGACAACACCCTGATCTTCCTATCTATCTATCTATCTATCTATCTATCTATCTATCTATCTATCTATCTATCTATCTATCTATCTATCTATCTATCTATCTATCTATCTATCTATCTATCTATCTATCTATCTATCTATCTATCTATCTATCTATCTATCTATCTATCTATCTATTCAACATGAATGATGAAGAAGAATGAAGAATGATTTTGATTGTGAGATCATAGACACAAACATCTTGAAGTAATGATTTATCATGTTAATGAGTTATGATAATGAAGCTATTACATTTACAGATGGTAATTCAACCTGTAAATTGGGAAAAATGCAGTCCTTCTAATTTGAAGCAAAATCCCAAAGTAACTGAAAGTGATTCAATGATGTCCCTGAGTTGGCATAGCCACAACCAACACTTTCCTCTAATGTCCAAGCAAGGTTTTTACATGAATGTTTACTCTATGTTCTGTAAAAAGGAGCAGACACATCAGACACATACTGCATGTCATTTGTCATTTGTAAGGAAAGTCTCGAAGCCTCAAATGTCTGTGCGACGAGTGTGCATCTCTGTTCAATGCACTTTCATGCATGCCTGCACACATTGTGTGTGTGTGTTGTGTGTGCGTGTTGTGTTTGTTGTGTGTGCGTGCACATGCAATCATTTAGTTTACCTGTCAACTTTCATCGTGTCCCATTTGTAAACAATAATTCACTATTAATTGCAGAGTACATCCTCGAGCAACACTGCAGGTATGTACATTTCAGCAAAACTCCAGTAAGCTGTAGTTTCTGTTTAATTTCCTGGGTGTCCTGTCTTTCAATTCCAATCTAAATGTAATGTCACCGCTGTGGCAAAAGAACCGAAAATACCATGCTCATCAAAAATACATTTGATATCTCCAAATTAATCTCTTCACTCTCTGGTCATTCTCTGTTACTTGCTCTTTACCTAATGAATATTTTGGCGTCAAAGCACATCGCTCACTGTTAAATGAGGTTGAAGCACTAATCTTGTCCTTAGCAGCTTATGAGTTGCCCCCAGAATGAAAGTATTTCCATGGCTGTAATCACAATACAGGGGAGAGAATGGTGCCAGGACATCTGCATCATAGTGGCTTAAACCATGAAGTCTGTGATATGCAAGGCATAGTGTACAAAAACACACAAATAAAATAAATAGAAATACAACCAACATAATGTTACATAACAGTGAGTTTACATGTCGAATGAAGTTAATTTATAGTCTTCTTTGCGTAAGATATTCAAATACAGATGCAGACTTGCACCAAAGCTGTGTCAGTGCAAAAGTACGATTAGAATAAAGTTTCATAGTGTGTCCGAAATTGATCAGATAATTTCACTCCCACAAAATGATATTAAACTACAATATATTTTACCAAGTGTCTCAAATGACTATTGACTAGTATTTCTTTAAATTACGTTACTAATTCCAATCGTAAACAGGTAATCAGTAACGTGTGATATATTTCATCAACCTTGAGCAGGGCTATCCCTAAAAAAATGACTGTAATATCTTCTGGGAAGAAGGAGACCCACTGGTGCCTCCTGTCTCTTCTTCTTATACATTTGAACTTTATAAACATAATTTTTGTATCGCCAGTGAGTCAGAAAAAAATATGCAAGTGAGTAGACAAATTATTCTCAACAGCCTTCAGGGCACCTTCGGAAAAATGTACAAGAGTTCTCAGTGCAGCTAATAACCTCACAATTATGACTCATATGTTCATTTCAGAATTATTCCATCTCACTTCAGCACCCCGTTGCGTTCATAGCCTTTTGTTTTGGAGTTGTAGTAGTTTTAGTCTTTGTCTATAGCTCAAACCGCTGTAGGTCCTAGGTCTATAGAGTTGTCAAAACAGCCATCTATAAATGGGGTAATTAAACAAGTAAAAGGAAATGTTAGAATACAGTAGCGATTCCCAGGTTCCAACTAATAAGATGTTTTGTTAGGTGCACTTATTATAATTGTTTTGCTTGTTCTTCGGTAGGTTGCACCTTGCACCTCCAACAGAAGGGCTTAGATACGGCACAGCGAGCGAGCCGAGTCTTCCTATGCAGAGCGCAGAATGGACTTTTTGGACTCGCAGTGCCATCGCTTGGCCACAAAACTGTTTGATTTTAAATGCGATGGTTACTTTATGCCCTTTTTGGAGCTGGTTTGAGAGAAGGCTGAGATGGAACTGCAGGATCTAACTAACGTTGTGTGTTTGTGGACTGACATTGGGGTGAGTAGTTAATGACAGCATTTTCATTTAGGGGTGAACTGTTCCTTTAAGGTTTGATGTCATTCGTTGAGTAGGCGATTTGGGCCTATCACATTGATCACCACCCAAAACACTATCCAGTCCATCTAATAGCGATGCAAAAGCTTTACGAATGGACTCGGAGCATAGTCAGTGAGCAATAATGGCAACTTTGAACTCCTGAATCCACTCTGCGATTTAAAAACTTGTGCAAAGCTTATCTTCCATCCACCAGTCAAGGAGAAGTCAACTTAGTTAAATGTATTCAAAAAACATGTATACAATTGATGTGTACATGTCACAGCTTGGGGCTTTAAGGTCACCACCGTTGGGATTGCAGTGAAGGACAGACTATCACAGCTGTAGAGCGCCTGTGACGAAGGTGCCGGCAGGTGCCCAAGTGGGCTGTCATGGTGACCAAGGCCATGTGCTCTTTAATCTGCTTACAGGCAGTGACTGTCACCTTTAACCAACTGTCCCTCAGGTCAGCTGCTATTTGTCTATGTCATGTCAGGGACAGAAGGTCTCTCAAGGCTTGTAATTTGCATGATCACGGAGGACATATGTATGTGTGTGTGTGTGTGTCTTTATTTGTGTGTGAGAGACATTTAACAAACAGAGCTCACAAGGTTATGCCACTAATTATGGTTATGGTTATGTTCTGTGATCTCCGTACATGTTTGCACTGCAAGCGCGACTCTAATAAGCACCAACTGTTTGACCTATACCATGTGTTGCGTCATAGGCGCAATGAATTATGGTCATTGTAGTTGACTAAGTGACCTCTGCACAACTTCTTCTAGGTGCTGAAATGTACAGGAGAAGCAGTATAGTCCACAGGAGACTAGGTTTGCCCCACACTACAAACTGTGAGCTGATAGCATAGCATGAGTTTTTAGTGGGCAGCAAACCTAACACACACTCAGTGTTTGTCAGCATTGAACTGTTGTTCTCTGAAAGGCACATCAACCAGAAATGGTAGCTTAGTGCATCACATCGCCCAATAGAAAACAAAAATGTACTATGGCAGCTGTTAATCTACAGTTGAATCAATGTATTGGAAACACTGGCAGGATTTCAGGTGTTAACCACTACACCATTATCCTTAATCTCAAAACCCCATTCCTATTGCAGTAGTGGATCATTTGAAGGGTATGTTCAATTGCTTCAGACAAATTATCCCAGGTTCCAGTCTTTTACAAGCCGCTGCGACAGATGGCATTGTGTCCGTACTTACTGCACGGTGTATTTCTCCGAATATGGTTCTGTCCAAAAGGCAGCGGTGCATGATGGGTAAGCAATCAGCCCACTCTCCGAGGACTCTCCCTTTACGTAGCGAGGCCTTCTTTGATGTGTGCTGCAGTAAACACAGGCGGTTCTCTCCCAACCACAGTCTCCTGGGGGATGAGGCTCAGCACAATAACACTAATGAGCACATTAGAAGGGAGCCATAGAAGGAAAGTGCTACAGTTGTAAATGGAATTGTCTGTTGTGTTGTCTGTACCAGGGATATGTGTTTGTGTCTACAGTGTGTGTGTGTGTGTGTGTGTGTGTGCGCGCGTGCAGAATATGTACGGTTGATGGAAGCCTCCATAGCATAATTACATAAAAGCTTTTCTATGACAAGCTTTTTACAAGGTCATGACAGCATAATGTCAGATTTTAAAATTGGATTGAAATTACAATTTCAATGTTAGCACTGCTTTCAGCTGTAGTCATAATTAGAGTTGAACGTAATCATTTGAGCGGAGAAGTGAGAGGGAAACTGAGGCACAATGTTGTCACTGACAAAACCATTGCAAGTGTTGTATTTAGACGGCGCATTCGCCATTCATGCCGCTTAAAAAGAATGGCGGCGCACAAAGGGGTGGTGCATATGACAACCAGCATACCGGTCTGAAAAAACAATGTTACAAAGCACATTTGCATGGCTAACCCACGGAATGCTGTTCAGTTCAGAATGACGCCCGTTTCAAGGAAGTATATCGTGACATTTTTCCACTGTTCCCTTTCAATGTCACAAATGGACATCTAACGACAGCTGACACAAAGACTGACTCGGAATTCATGAACGTGCTGTCATGAAGCTCATATGTTGTGAATGTGTTATAGTTATCACCGAATGATCACGGTCCGGTTTGGTGCATTTCGCTGTTGTTCAGATAGCAGTAATGATCGAGAACGCCTCGATGGTAAAGACTTCTTAGGTGCGGCACTGTGCAGCATCACGTCCGACCGTGTGCCCCAACTCTATGCGTTAGTAGAGAAGCTCTTGTTACACTGTTTGCAGTCCAGCGTGAGCTTTTATCTTACATGCTATATAAGAAAAGATGATGGGGCGAGAGGGAAAACCCTGTAGCACTATTGTGATTAAGTGGCAGATAATCTATAACATTAACAAGTCCCGTGAGTCTGTTTCAAAGATACTCAACCCCCCGTTATTGGCAATTATTCATTATTCTCCCAGCCTCGTCTTGTTTCAAAAACGTCTCTCATCAGATGCTGCTAAATCATTTCTTTCTTTATATTGTGGAATGTATGCTTTTGGTCCTCCAAAAATCTGAATCTAATCATATTTTCCCATCAGACATAAAATCAGAATAAATTTCAGTTTGAAATGCCGGTCTCTCGTTTTATCTCTAGGACTTTCGGAAGATATGGATTGGAAGAGATTCAATAGTAGTGCCTGTGAAGTAGTACTAGCTTCAGTATTATTCCTCTCAGATAGCTCTGATCTCAAGATTCCAGAGTTTTATTTCGCCATATGTGACAAGTACAATGGAATGCTTACTCTCCATGGCATAAGAGAATACACAAGCAATAAGTTATAAGTTGTAACACGGTGCAAAAAGCAATAACAACTAAAAACAAATAGCAGTAAGTAATAGAGTTCACAATGCAATAAAAGTGCAATATAACAGTGCTGATATAATAAATACCGTATAGCTAAATAAATACGAAAAAAAGGCTAAAGTACTGTTATGCACGTGCAATAAAATCTGCTTATCGATCATTTATAATAAATACTGTATTCAAAAAAAATGCATCCACTGAATCTGTGATCCCCAGCCAGTAGATTCCTTGAAAGTTACCAAGGGAATTAGCAATGTGGATTGCCTCTGTGCGAGGGGGAAAGAGAGAGACATGAAAAGAATCCAGAATGAATCACGCTCCCACTGCAGCTGTCGTTTATTAGCACATTTTCCACCATGGTTTTTGCAGTTCCCTAATCACCTGAGAGTCGGCCTAGAGGCTTACGCTCTGAGGTTTTTGAAAAGGGCTTTGTTAAAAGTGTAGATTAATCAACTTACTCTATGCATGTTTGTCATCATTAGTCACGACATGACATCCTAATAATAACATGAGAAACACCATTTGTTAGACATAATTTTGGCCAAATGACGTCTGCTCTAAATAAAACATCTGCCTTTATTGCTTTGAATGCTTTGATCGGTTGCGAGGTTTACACGGATCTGTTCAAGGTCAGCCCCCTGTCGGTCAAGGAATGACAACACACAACATATCCGCATCGAAACAAACAAACATATTGTGTTTAAACAACACAATTCTGCTCTAATACGTTCAGCTAAATGAATGAATGGATTTCTAAGGTCAACAGCTGTTTTGATAGGCGCTCGTCCACAAATGCCTGAATTATGTTTGTCATGACACATATATTTGACCATTTCTTGCCAGTCACAGTGATGAAAAGAGAACCTATGGGAAATGGACAGAGTGTATTGCTGAAGGCCAAACGTGTCCGAAGATGACTTGTTCCTTGGTGTGGCCAACAGAGGTTTGCAAACGAGTGGAGGTCATCTTTTAGGACTGAAAGAGAGAGAATCAATAGAGGTTGTTTGTTCGTAGACCCTGCAACCCAGTGAAGTAGAGCAGAGCCCCTTTCTGCAGTCTGCAGAATGAAAGACGAGAGGCCAACCACTTCTGATTAGATCTTGATTAAGGAAACGGGGAGCCAGCCGAAAATATTGCTTTCACTTTCCCACTTTTAACGAGTCGCATTGAAATGATTCGTCGATACAGGTGTGGTGCGATATTGAAAACCGCAGGACATTTCATAGACCAGCCGTTCTAGAAATAATCGGAACGTCTATGCGTGCGTTCCATTTACAATTAGCCCAACACACGCTAGCTGTGTTGAAGCCTCCCACTGGGTCTGGAACTGGGGTCTTGTCTCTCATGACCAAAATAGATGGATAGACCATGTTCACATTTAAGCTCGAGTTCAAAATAATTTGTGCTTGTTTACATGGATACAGCTGCTTGATAGAAAGGAAGCACAGATCTGAGTACAACACCACTAACTAACACGTTACAGTAGCTGAAGCTTGTTTCTCTGCCCAATGTACAAAATGTGAACGGTGCACAGTAACCACTTTCCAGACAGAAAATAATACAGTAGCAATAGATCTACAAAAGCTTTCGGCGCACAAGGCCTGTGATTTCATAGGAATAGTTGTTTTTTTTAAACATTGGTGTACAGGGAAGATTACCTTTGATGCAGATGTACAAAAAGGGCCTGTGGTGTCTGCATGACCTTGGCTCTGCTCCTGTAAATATATCAATGGTGAAGCTTACGGGGCAAAATCAATGTCCCCTTGTGCCTGAACAGCTCTGACCCATGTGTGTGAACCCGAATCACTGATCTAACAAGCGGGTGTTGTCTTTGTATGTCCGTTGTATATCCAAAGTCTTCGTTTTCAGATGTGGTCAATGCTGGTGTCTGAGGAAAAGCTACGAGAGACTTCAAACACGATGACAATTATTGCCAGGGACATGGATACCGCAGGGGGACGTGTTCTATTTTCCAGTCTGAAAGTTGCGTCTTGGAATAGATAACCTTTTGAACACCACACAATGGGAATTTGTGAAATGTATGATACAAGATGCAATCCAGTGTCTTTTAAAGCCTAACGAGTCATCTTGGGTTGTACGCCTATATGTGCAACAGACTCTTGGGGTCAGTAAATAACTACTGATCCCAAAAGTTATTTCAAGAAGCAAGCAATAGAATAACAAGCAAAAAAAGCAAGACATGCACCACACACACATCTTATTTCATATTTAAATGCATCATCTTGCATTTTACCATAAGGGATAGTACACTGTATACACTGTAATTCATAGATGGCTTAAAAGGTATCTTCCATCGTTTTTGCCCCGACAGAGTCATGGTCGGCCCCAGGCGCGCCACATATTTCTTTTTTGTGCTCCTGCTGATCTCTCATCATCTCTTGGGTCTCACATCAAGAGCCCAAGATTCATCGATCAATGGCCATAAACAAAACTCAGATTGAGCTGGACACCGGGGCACAGCAAGCGGATTACCAAGTTATCGTTGTGCCACACACGACTGGTCACGAGAACCTTCAGCTGAGAAAGGCCTTCGGCCAACAGAAGCGCAGGACACAGAGCACACAGAGCCTCTTCTGACGGTGTGTCTGCGTCTGTAAATGGTGAATGTCTGTGCATAATATAAATGGATGAAAGCAGAATCAGAGGTGTAATCCAATTGTATAGGCAAGGTATTGAGTATAATACCAGTCAATCCCATTTTCAACGCTCGACAACATGATGGAGTGAATGAGCTGGTGAGCAATACATGATTTGTCACTGTATATGTGTGTGTGACATTGTGCATACATTTATTTGATTGCATATCTGCATTTATCGGTGTGTGTTTGCACATGCCGGCACGTACGGTTTATATGTGGCTGTGACCACATGTCTGACAGCTGTGCGTATTTCACGAGGTGGAGAACCTGCATTGCAGTGCTTGTACATGGCAGCCACGCTCCTGATGGGAGAGCTGCTCAGGGTCAGACAGGAAGAACAGAATTAAAGCTACATCACTGTGCCTGTCTCTCTCGATCTTACCGCTGTGCAGCAGTGACATATTATCTCACTTCCTTACCGCTGTAATTCTTTTTTTTTAACGTGTATACACAATGTGTACTGATGCAGCGGACCAAGAGGTATTCTAGTGAAAATACTGGACTGGAGCAAAATCTGAGATCTGGACTAAATCACGTGGTTAAGAATATCAACAAATGAAACACACACAAAAACATTACAACACTAATAATCCCTACCCTTCCTTAGCCACTGTCTGTCACACACTTTACATCACTTCACTTTCAGCATCACAATGCTTTAAGCCGAAATTGTTCAATGAACTCACTCCTGTAATGAAGGACGTTACAACCCCAGGCTATCCTGTGTGTATCCATAGTGACGTGTTGCTGTTAGCCCATTGTAGTTTCGGAAATCAACAAAGAATGAAGTCTTCTATTCCCGTCTGAGGAGAGTGGGCATTTCAGTGCAAAAGGAAACAACTATTGGAGGAAAAAACTGGTCAATAATAAAAAGCAAACATAATGCCGCACACAGCAGCCGTTCAAAAGGATTAGGCCTAATTCAGAAAACGAGAAAAGTTCCTGCGCGAATGAGCTTTGATTTGAGACGCAAAAGAAGAAATACGTTTTTCAATGTATTATATCTTTCCAATAGTAACTAGATCTCTCTCTCTCTCTCTCTCTCTCTCCCTTTCCCTCTCCATCTCTAGCATTGGCCCCCACACTCCCTAGTCTACGCTCAGAGGTCTTCAAGCCATGTGTGGAAGACAAGGACCTGGCCTTTTGTCTCAACGAGGGAGAGTGCTCCATCATTGAGACTGTGGCAGGAGTTCACAGACACTGCAGGTGAGTGTGTTAATGCGCGCGCGTGTGTGTGTGTGTGTGTGTGGCATTCAGTTTCTTTCTTCAGCATTGATGTTTCCTGCCTTTGCCCTTCCCCTCCAATCAGTAACCTTGGTGTCATTTTTCAAAACCTAACAGACTGTGTTCGGGTACTGGTGAAACATACGGACATTCTTGTGCAAATGCACCTCAGATGCACTGAAGACACAATCGCACCGACCAAACTGAAGGTGGTCAGAGACGCATTTGGACGCATTAAATGCAACCGAGTCTCCAAACCACATAGAACAGCTACGTAAACGTTTCATGCAGATCCAACTAGGAAGCGCATGGCGATCAAGTGTGATCAGATCTCTGTCGTCAGAGTCACAAAACTTTTAATAATTATCACCGCTATTTTATCAAACTGCCGTCTCCTCTGGTATTAACCTTGGCATTTGTTGTCTGAGATGACCTCTTCTGTACCCAGAGCATTTTAATGCCAGGCGTAAAGGGAGAGACTCTGTGCTGAATCCCTCTTTGATCTTTCTTAAAAGCTAATAATTGTCTTGGCCATTTCTCTCATGTCACTCACACTCTACCTGGCCAACAGAATAAATAGTGGTAACCCATGTAAACAGCGGGTATCCAAGGGAAACTTTGACTCAACGAAAATATATGAAATCAAAATTAAGACTATTTATTGCCAAAAAAAACAAATCCACTCCTAGACTATTTCTAATGCCTTTGACATGCTAACCTACTTGCTTGCAATCGTTCTAGGCACCTGTGTCGTTAAATGGGTCAGAATGTATCTGTCATGTCACCTAGTTATGTTTCTTCATATTAGTGATAGTTAGATGTTTGGCTTGGCGTGAAACGTTTGCCTTACATATAATATCTTCAGAGCCTATGAAATTCCTTGGTTTGTTCTAGGAGCATATACAGTAATAGTATATTCTGTTAGCCAACATTACCATAGTAAGTAAGTAAGTAAAACTTTATTTATAATGCACTTTTCACATGACAAAAACAAACTATAAATAAAATAGATAGAAAAGAATACAAAATGTGGGTGATGCAATACAGCACCAGCTAAAATGTACTTTAATGCAGATTAGAGCAGCACCAGTAAGCGCAACAAATACATGGGTAATAATATTCGTAATAAAGTAGGCAGAACAAAATACAAATGGTAAAAGGAACACAGGGAGCAATAAAAATAGGATGACCAGTATACTAAAACAAATCAGTGCAAGTAAACATTTACCTGCCTCGACAATTAAGAAGTCAAACTAAAAGCCAGAGTAAAAAGACGAGTTTTTAAGCAGCAAGTAGACAACCTAAATAGTACTATTAAAGATTTTTGCAGTCTTAGGATTCAAATTTTTTCTCTAATGAGCACCTGACCTTCCACAATCACATGACTTGCTTGTTGTACATTATATTTTGTTTGTTTGGCAATTGGAGAAACAACTAAACTGAAGAAAACCTACAACAAAGTATCAATTTAATTTAAATTAACTATGGTGAGAAAATGACATTAGTTTGTACAATAAAAAACAAGTTAATATTGAATCAAGTATTAATATTCTGAGATCTGGCCAGTGGTGTCCTTCCGCCGCTGCATCACAGAACATAGCATTAAATCCTATGTATTACCGGTATGCATTGCACTGCATGGCAGAATAAAAGGTTATAGTAAGAGCATAGCTAATTGACGAGAACAAGATTGGAGGTGTCTTCATGCTACGGTGGCTGGCACAATAATTTGGAACGTACCACTTTTGTGACAGAAACATCGAGAAACCCTGGAGATTTCGAGCAACTACACTCTGCACTATAATTAGTGGTAGATCCCTGACTGTATACAGGAGAGTGTAAAGACTGGAGGAGCTGTCAGCCAATTTCTCTTGAGCTGAGTGCCTGTTGTGTGAAAGAATGATTACAGGGTTGTGGGTATACTCTTATTGAAAGGATGTTTCTCTTTCTGGGAGAAGTTCAGACTATAAGAAAAATATGATCATCTAACTCAAATACCACTATCTTGTTGGCGGTGTTTAATGTCATCACTGCTGGATGGTACTCCAGATGTGCCTGTGGTTTTCAGGAAGGGCTCTCGCAGGGAAGTAAGCATACAATTGAATGATATTGAAGATTACTTGCAATCAGTCATTTGGAAAATGGTAGCACCACTATTATATTAATTTAAATGTGTAAAGTATCCTACAATTTGACTACCGTTATTACTGGGAGGTGTAACGTGTGTGGAGACCAGACCAGAGCTATTGTCCATCCACAGCTATGGATATGACTAATAAAGCAGAGGATGCTTCTTGAAGAAAGGGAGTTCAATGTTGGGCGGATGATGATACCCAGATATTGCAGTTGACCAGTCGCCCCTCCAAACAACGCCTGACCAGCGTCTTCATGACAGCATCCGCTGATCTTTTCCGTCCGACAATTTTATAGTGCAGAAGAGTAAGCGCTTAATGACTGCTGCCTCCTTTGACGTCATTCTCTCCTCCCGGCTGCCGCCAGAGAGAGGACCAGAAAGAGCATAATAGATGGACATAAGGACATAGATGAGCATAATAAACACTGGACGACTAGCGACGTCAGAACAACCTTTAAACACTCCAATCATTGGACGAGAGCGCAGTTTTGAACTTTGGAATCAATTTATTTTTATTATGAAACGTTTCCTTCGTCCCTCTCCTCCTCCTTTCCCCCTCTTCCGGATCTTCATGTTCGCCAGTGCTAATGAGGCCCAAAATAAACATGCAAATGTGAATTCCGCACCAGTGCTGCGGCTTCTTATACACTAAGTACAATAACTGTACAGGAATTGACGTGACAGCCATGTGCAGAGATGGTAAGTGACATAGGGGTGTGCAAGTTACTAAAGTGACACTGGTGGTGCAAAGACAGAATTTACGATTTGCGGCCGGACAGTGGGGTAGTCATATTGCATCAAGGATGGTTTTGTAGGCCAAGCTCAAAGAGCCACTTGATCCGAGTTATGGTACATTTCTCCGTTTGCTTACGACAGCAGATCCATGCGTAATGGGAGGATGCAAGGCTGGCTGGGGAATTATTTCCACCAGGAAATTAGACAAATGAGTCTGACTGGAGTGGGTGAGACTCATCAGCAGGAAAGGATACAGCAGAATGTTCGGCCATGCCGGCCAACTGATCGTACGGCGGCCTTCTCCTCAAGAGAGGAAAGCAATAAGTGGCAATAGGTGTTTTCAGGCGATGCAAAAACGATCTATGGTGGTTTCATCTCTGCTAAATCATCTGTACTAACGTGGAGATCAAGACTATTCCAAATACAGTACAGTGCCTCCAGTGTATTGGTTGCCTTGTTCAATATGTGCGGGACATGGGTTTACTGTGGTGGTGTTGCCAGATCACATTGACATTTTCCAGCCCAATAAAAAGCTGCCCAAATATTGACTTTGCCAGTAAACTTTGTACAAAAACTCTTGAATTCCATCTCAGTCTCCACAAAACAATGTACTAAGCTAACACTGCACATATAGCCTGGTTAGTTCAGGGTTCAGGGATCAAGCAGAAAGAAGTCCACTACTAGTACATGCACAGATCTAGACACCTCCCATATCTATGACTGAAAATAATATACTGTATCAAAGGTATATATATATATACTGTATCAAAGCTATATATACTGTATCAAAGGTTTTTCAGTTGAAATGAATGTGCACAATGAGTGAATAATGTTATTTAATTTTGTGTCTGTGCGCGCGCTTGTTTTATTTTACTTTAATCATATTTTTAAAAGCTTGGAAAATTTTGACAATTCTGTAATGTGGAGTTACTGGGAGGTTAATTGGTGGTTACAATGAGTAATGCTCTGTCAGGAACATTGGTTAGCTCTGCCGGTGGGGTCTGTGGCGTACTGTGTGTGTGTGTGTGTGATTCAGTAGAGCAGAACAGAGCTTGCCAGGACGAGTCTTTCCAGAGCCCGAGACAGAACAGGACCTCATGGCCTCTAATAATGTCTTATCAAAATATCTGTGTTCGAACTCATCAGTCTGCGTGGCTGCCCTCCATTCACAGCGCGACTCTCGTGATGATAGCCTCTTGTGAGGGCTCAACGCCACCGGGCTGACATGTCCTCAACAACCCAAAAGCGTGGAGTTACCGTGGTCGGAGGATACTGTATACTGGTAGGAAGGAGGGTTCGCAGTAGCTCAGGCCAACACCTGCAGGCTTGTATGGTACGACATTTTGGCAGTAGTCACAACAAGTGTTGATAAGATAACTGTGTGCGCTTCTCTCCAGGCATGCAATACAGAAAGGATGTGAATCCTTATTTCTTGCAATATGTGCAGTTGCGTGACGTGGGTCATCTTTTCATGACGGCGAATCAAACAGGCATACCATTCATGCTTTATGTGAAATCAAACCTACTGAGTCAGCTTTATGAAACCTGACTTAATAAATACAAATCTTATTCTGCTATACTATCAGCCCATGTTGTATAATCTACATTCCTCCCTTTGACAACATTTCTATTATAACGATATAACTGCATCAACACACTTTCATTGCACAGATGATGCAAAGCTTCTGCAAGATATCTTTATAGTTGACACAGCTTGATGATGCCACCCTGGAAAGACGTGTGTATGGGTACTGCTCTTTGAATTATCCAGTAATCCATTATTATTATTTGTAGTACTAGTGTTAATATCAGCATTATAATTAGTACTGAATAATAATATATTTTTTGGTTACATTAGAATAAAACAGGCAAATACAACAGGAATATATGACACAAAAACATTATATTTATATTTGACGAAATAACTCTTCATTAGCATTTATACATCTCAAGTTGCCATTTGAATGTCAAAGCAAAGGGAATAGCTCGGCCCTGACCGTGACCGGACGTTCAGGTAATTATGAGAACTAGGCATTGAATAGGTGGCAGGGGACATTTGATGCTGCCTGCAATCATGTTGATTATACAAATACATTCGAATTGCCCAATGGTCCCTGTATGTTTCACTTTACTGTTACTTATCCATACATATTTAATGGCTCTGCTTTTATTCTCCTCAGCATGGCGGATGAAATTACTACCGTGCGTGTGTGTGGTGTGTGTGTGTGTGTGTGTGTGTGTGTGTGTGTGTGTGTGTGTGTGTGTGTGTGTGTGTGTGTGTGTGTGTGTGTGTGTGTGTGTAAAAAGCCTTGCAAAGCTCAAGGTAGCTCTTGTCTCACTATCAC
>OMOT01059885.1:2606-20038 GCA_900312575.1 Acanthochaenus luetkenii | reverse complement strand
CTTCTCTGTCCTGATACCTTAGGAAGTAGTGGAACAAAAATCTTTGCGATTTGGGATTGATTCTTGATGGATTCTGTCGTATCTTGTGCCGTCAACTAGCTACAACCTTTTTTTGTGGGGGAATAGGTAGATAGGTGGATAGGTCATTTGTCTACGGCTAACGGTAAGTTCATCAGAAACATCAGCTATCCAATCACCTGGTGAAGGTGCTACCTTTTGAGTGACTTCGCTAATCTGAAAAAAGAGTGGTAATACGGGACGCTAGCTGAGGGTTTCCAGGTGGTGTGTCTCATCAGACCAGCCCCTCATGGGGCCTCACCTTCCCCACTCCATTTCCACCAGATGAGTCTTGCCGTGAAAGGCCGTGTCCCGATTTCGGAATGATTGGTTGGAAAATAGTGTTCCGTCCAAAAAAACGACAGCTTCCTCTGAGCACTAAATAACAGATATTTTGCCTGAGATCACAAACACACAGACACACATACACACTCTTAGAAAATGTCTTTTTAGTCTTTTGTACTTGCTTTTCTCAAACTTTGATGTGGGAATCAGCTTCACCTCTAATGGAGACAGTAGTTGTGGTCTGAGTTGTTGCCGTTTTAGGAATAAAACGTCTGTCATATTTACCTCAAGGATATCCCCTTCAGAAAGTAATGTGCTGTTAAGGGAGGAGGAATATGCTACTATCTGATTTTGCAAAAAAAACAAAACAAATCCTTCAACATCATGAATACTATACTATTTTGGCATTCTTGAATTTCATGCTGAAATTCTATTCATAGCTTATTTATTGTCTAGTGACTGGTCTATCCAACCCATCATTCACTGCACTTACCATTTGTGAACCTGTCTAGTAAAAGAGGGCCTCCCAGCGTCCTTTGTACATGTTAATACATGAGGCAGCGTGGCATTTGACAAGTCATTCTTCTTTGCCCACCCTCTCCACGAGACGAGGAGCCCCGGTGGAATGTAGTCTCCTCCAGCTTGCGTCTGCCTTGCCCTTCCTCACCTCTCTGGCTCCTTCACTCTGGGCTTGAACATTGACACAAAGGCCTAGCATTGTTTTGCCCTTCACTTTGTCTTGATGGCAACCTGCTGGTTCTCAAAGCCCTCAGTTATCACATTGGAGTGATGTTGTTTTTGTAAAGCATCCCACGGACAAAGGAATCTTATCGGGCTGTATTTGATGCCGCAGGAAACCCCCCCCGCATGCTTAATAACCATAGAGAGATAGCCTATTGAGTTGGGTGTCAGTACCATCAACTCGTGTTGTTTTGTACTCTGAGGTTAATCCAATTTAGCTGACAGGTCAGTCAAAGCTGTAAATGTGCTAGGCATTATTTACTCTACTATTTACTCCATAAAGAAATCCCTTCCTAACAAAGCAGTGAGCCCAGACTTACTCTCTTGATATTACTTGGGCATGGAAAGGTGTGTGTGTGTGTGTGTGTGTGTGTGTGTGTGTATTCCCTCATTTGGATGTTAAGTTATTGAGACTAAAACAGATATGACTATAACCGGAGTCTCTACACCATTATGCACCATTGTAGCACAGATCAGCATGTTGATAATTGCGTTACTTGAAATGTAGTTGATTTAGCAAACCTGCAAATGTATACGCATTGTAATTGACAGTATTATGTAGCGTACAACCTCTCGCCTAACCTCATATTGTCCTGTATGCCTTTAGACTTGCTGGATTTAGAGAAGTAACACAACAAGTGGCCTTCAAGGCTTCAAGTGACATGGGAGGAACTTGTTAAAGGGATAGTGCACCCATTTTTTATTTTATTATTCAACTTATCCCCACAGTGGTACGTAGGACTGTTCTGATGGTATCCTCGCGTCACTGTTTTAGCTCGACTGGATTCGACCGATGCTAACAATTCGCTTGTTGCCATTGGGCAGACTGTCCCCCTGACTGGCCTTCTTTAAAATAACTGTCTAAATCCACTCAAATAAGGTTGAACGGCACATTTACAAGTGTTGTGGTTGGAAACGAAAATGCACATATGACTATAGAATGCACAAGGATGATATGTTCGCTAAAATTGCTGTTCATGACTCTGCCGTTTCAGCTTCCAACTTTCGTTTCAGTCTGAGTTCATTTGTCAAGAGCTGGTAACTTATGTTTCTCTCTTTCTGGTATCACTTCGCCTCCCACGCAATCTAGCGTAATCACGTTCCTCTCGCGCCCGTGCACCTGCGAGCCACCGTCGTACCGGATGCAGCAAGGTGCAGCGCAGACAGCGTTCTACGCCACGGGGAAGTAGATCTGCCATGTCAACTTTGTGTTGATTTTATTATTTGAATTTGGAAGAAGATCCGGTAGGATGACTTTGAGACTTGTTTCGCCGTGCAATGTAAGTCAATGGGGAGAGAAATAAACCCTATTTTGGATTATCACCAATATTTAGAGTCATATCGTCATCTACCAAACTTCAACGATGCTTTAAGAAAAAGAAACGAGGCTGACATCAAGTAGCCCCAGGGTTCGCCTCCCCCACTGGGTCTGAATCTTTGTGAAGGCAGATTGAAGGCGGCTCCCAAAACCCCACCGAGCTGCCGTAAAAGAAAACGTCTCTTGCAGGCATCTATGATTGATGGGTGAATTCCCTTTGAAGTGGCAGTCCAGTCATTTATTTCCTTTGCCCCATTTAACCAGTAAAGACAGATCTGGTTGGACGCTCTAAGTCATGCACTGTGGTGTGGGTGGGCTGATGGCTGATGCACTCCACTTATCTCACCAAACTCATTTGGCAGTTTGTTTGAGACCGTCCCACACACCTATACTACACTATGCTGCTGCAACAATTTACACCGGTTCCACCATGTTATGATTTTATTGATACCTGACCAATGTGTGCAAATAGTCTAAAGTACGGTTTACTTCCACTATTTGGGTGTTTTACTTGAGACATTTGTCCCACTGTAGCCATTGACCTTTTTTTAGATACACGAGCCGCCAATTCTTGTGTCCTGCCTGAGTTGACAACTTTTTTGTTCTTTGATACTATACGTCCAGACAGCACATGTCAACACCCATCAGAAGAGACTTACTCTGGAGGCACAGACAGTAAAATCTTTAGTCATATATGCACACATGTGTTGGTCAAGGTCTCCCAGCAGTCTCACTTTACACAGTGGCTCCTGTGTTCCTCGGGGACTTAGCCTTGCTCGCCATCTCTTCAAAGCCCTCTGATTTATGTCTGCATTTAGAGGTGGGGAGAAATATGCCCACTTCCATCTTCCCTGTCTGCCTCTGGCTTTACATGCTGTTCATAATTGGTTATGTGTTTTATTTTTTATTTTTTACTAATGCAGATGTTTTACCAACAGGTGCCCACTGCAGATATTCTGTCAGGGCTGATGAATAATAACTGGGCTTGTTGTCAGTATCAGAAGAGTCACTGGCTATCTTTATTGAACAAAGCCATTAAGTTGCACGTTAGATCAGATCCAGAACCTGCTATATCTTCCTGTAGAAGAGAAAGAGGTATTGAAACGCTTAAGAAATATAAATGTCAATAATAATATAAATATATAGCTGTGCCCTCACACGTTCTCAAATGTTGAGAGATAGGTTCTTATCGACACAATGATTTCACTTTTTATTCAATGGCTTCATTGTTGCTGAACTTTTTACATCCACGTGATGTAATTTATTGTCTGAACACCTGTTAACATACTTAACAACCAAATGAAGCTTTGCCTGCATTCTCACAATTGCTCCCTAACTCTCCACATAGATAAAGTATAATCCATTGATAGTAGCATATCTTTTCACTGCTTTTTATATTGTGTGCCAGCTAACATTGTGGCAGATTTATTTGTCAGTAAAGAGTGTTTGGGTGATACTGGGCCATGGACAGATTTATGGGACATTTGACCTCAGATTTCACACTTTGATGGGGGAGTTTACGACTTCCCCGATGAAGTACATGCTCACCCCTGCCCCCCTCCCTTCATCCCATTCCAACTTCCTCCTCTTATGCATCCAATTTTACAGTCCCAGATTGCTTCACGATGAATCTGTTTAATAGGGTTAGGGTTAATGAATTGAACCTACACTATCCCTATGAAAGGCTGTATCCACTTCCTGTATTAGTGGCCCAAGGTTCAGGGGTGAGTGAGTAACGGTAGTGTCAACACTGCAGGGCTAGTGATCCTTTAGTCCAAAGCCCCCAGAATATCATGTTCCCTAAACTGGTTTGTGTGGTTCATGGTCCATGGGAATCATGCCCTGCAGTAGAGAACCAAGGAGACCAGAGGATTGGTTTAATCCTGCGCTTCATATGGGAACTGGGATACCACAGGCTGGAAGCAGATGTATTGACACAGCGGCCCCAAGAGTCCCTTCTGTACTACTTGTATTTATTGTAATCAACCCCACCTTATCATATCTTAGTATAATTGAACAAGTGCATTCAAAATAAGTTTAATTATTTTCTTCATCTGCGCCATTATATTTTCATATAAGGAGACATAGGCGCCATTTGTTTTACGAAGCAAGAGTTGACATTTTGTAAAATCTTCATTACTGTGACCTTCATATCCATCTGAAGAAACACAATTAGCTTGCTTACTGAAGGTTACTGGGAACTAGGCATGTGAGGATGTGTGTGCACACTAGGGGAAGGTTCTGTTTGTTTCTCTTCGGAAATGGCTTTGTGGGAATATCAGATTTGTCCCTAACTGGCACATGGACTGACATCACTTCCTGTACCTAAATCTTGGCACAATGCCTAGTGTGAAGGGCAACAAAGTGCATTCCTTGGAACCAGAGGCATTTATCTCGAGTAAGATTTGAGAGGAGCATTTAGATAAATGTACAAGAATAGAAGGGGCCTGGCAGAGAGATCTTAGACCTACCCAGAACCACCCGTGTAACAGATCTTCAATGTATAATGAAGAACTATGCTTGTTACATAGCGTTTCACCTATTTCTCTGCCTCTCTCTTCTGTGTGCCCTGACTGGTGTGTTTAAACTTGGAGCTAGGCAAGAGTTTGATTTTATTAGCTTTATTTATTTGCACAATAAAAACAAAGCAGCAGAAATACAACAACAAAAGAAGAAGAAACAAATTGCGCAGGTGAAATTTAGAAAACCCCTAGAGGCTTATATATGGAATCTCACCTCAATATGCAATGAAAGCAAATACAAAACTCATGTGATCCATAAAAAAAAGCAAACAAGCAACCATAAGTTCAAAAAGCATTAAGTATGCAGCATAAATCAAGAAAAGGCATAAAATAATAATTAAAATACAATTACAATAATTAGTTTGGACTTCACACAAGCTTGGATGGTATACAAGGTGGGTCATTTGGTCATTATGTTCAACGGCTGATGTAATCAAGATTTTCAAGGTAAATGGTCAATGAATTATCAGGCTTCCACTGATATATAATATGACGTTTCCTCAAACTTTCTAAAATGTACTGTCTTTTCAAGGAAATATATTTCTGCTCTGTCTATCATTATCGGTGGAGGTTTTGTGAGGTCAAAGTAATCACAGTGCCCATTCTTTTGGCTGTTCCAAGAATAAAAACTATTTCAAAATGTGTGATAATATGACATCAGCTTGCATGATAGCGCGGCATTCACTTGGATATTGCGAGCGTTACAGACTCATTACAGCTTTGTTTCTGTTACAGCTCCAGGCCCTCCCATTTATTTATTCTGCTTACTTGCATTAGATGGCATCAGTTCTCCCGGAATTCTTGTGATTCCTCTCCCATCAAAGCTCACCTATGTTTTGGCAATTGTTTTGCCAGATTTTAATCTGATAGGCTCACTGAAAATAACAAAATACATTTCAAAAACCTCAAGGTACCCAAAATGAAATGTGGTGTGATTGTGCACTCTTGGAAGCCAGGAGAGCCTTGACAGGGAACGCAGTCTAGTGAAAGGTGAGACAAGGAGAAGGGCACTCATCTGTAGAATCACTTTTAACCAGCCTAATTTTATCATCGATAATAATAGTCGGTTTGCTCTGGAAAGATAATGACAATCCCCTGGATTCAAACAACGTAACTAACAGATATATTAGTACTCAAATCACAGAGGCAGTTATCCTCTTTATAGCATTTTTCTAGAAGGAGGCTGATGAAAACTATGAATAGTGACATCACTGCCTGGACCTCAGTCTGTTTAAATATATCAAAAAGAGGTTTGGCTTTCAGAGTATTTATACAGTCTCACTCTCCTTAAATAACATTTGGATTTACTATTTTCACTTCCTGTCTTACCACTAATACTATCTTGATCAAGCCCAAACGCACTTTCTGAATGTATGATAACAACACTAATTAATATCCTTTTATGGAAAATAAATTCCTCGTGTACATGGTCTTGTGATGCCACATCCAGTGTTGCTGTTAGAATCAATGTGTGTATATTTGGTGCTAATCCCCCAAAAAGGCATAACCAGATAAATATGATAGGGTGTGAAACAGGGACAAAAAACCTCGGTAGGAGAAATAGAATGGACGTCATTTGGATGTATGTTAAACGGAGATATCTGATGCATGTGTACATATATTGCAAAATAAATAGAATTTAAAAACAATTGTGCAGGTTGCAGTGATATTTACTGCAGGTAATAGCAGAGAAGTGATAACAACTGCATAATTATGCATTTATGGTATTTCAAATCATATTTGCCTGGTAATATACCCACACTAAGCCACCATGAGCTACCATGTATTGAGACAATATTTGGCACAATAAGCTTCACAAGATGTGTAACGTTTCTGTCACACTGACTTTGAAAACATTCACAACTTGGTTGGGGACTTGCTACTTACTTTTACCAGATATTGAGTACAATTCATGAAACGTATTTTAATATCGCTATTTGTCAGCTATATTTTAGACTGATTATGTTTACCACAGAGAAGTGTCGGCGGTTGGCAAAAATGGCAGCATGTGCTCAATCCCTGTAGTTCAAGTCTTTGTTTCTTGCTACGTGTGTTCGCCCACAGTCAGAGGAGATTGCTGGGGTGATAATGAGAGTTCCTCATTTGAATCAGTCTTGTTATTTTCCATCAGGTAGCCTCCCGCTGATTTCTCACTTTCCCTCCAAAAACCACAACATTTGAACACACCTTCGCATGTGGTTTTGTGACCTACAGACATTTGTCATATTTGCTTGTTGCTCTGATACCCGTCTGACACTTTGTAGACCTAATTATCGAACAGTCAGTTCAGTGCCTCCTTTTGTCTTTGTAGGGGCTGGAGTAGGCTAATGTTGAAGCTAATGTTCATATATTTCTGTTTCTATTGTGACCATGTGGGTGGTTTGCTCATGCCACTCTATTCTCGGGACTTGCACCAGTCAAACTTAAAGTTAGAAGTTTCAGTGACATGAATTGTAGCTAAAGTAAATGACTCATCATGCACGCTTTCAGCAACTGGTAAAAGCAGCAGGTACTTCTCAACTTGCTGAAGAATCCACATGCCAAAACTTTAGAAAAATCATCTTTGATGTCTGTGTTTGTTCTGTCATAGTGAGGGAACAGTGTTTCTCCTCCTCAGTGGGTTCTGCTTTTTGCTCTCCTTTACTTTACTGCTGCCTCTGGCTGTGTGTCTGTGATGGGGGATGATGAGATGTTGATGTTTCATCTGCTGGGCCAGATCAGGAGCATGCTGTCTTGCCCTGACGCATGTGTGCTTCCTTTTAGTTCGTCCAACAGGGTCAGTATGTCTTGGTTGGCTGGATAGAGGCTGATGTGCCACGTGCAATAACTCAGGCCCCACTGATTGGATTTTGCTAAAACTTGGGGAAATTATGCACCTCACCGCCGTTGCAGTATCTTAAAAATTAAACAGTTTGGCCCAAAGAGCGCATCATATTCTTATAGAAGTGGTTCCAAGCAACTAGACATATGCCCGTCTTATCAGCCTAAATCATGAAGTGTGGCTGCAATAGAGAACAGCATCCCATCCCCCTAGTTGAGGCGCCGTATATGCGGCTTATTTACCCAAATTAAATTGTGGCATTGGGAATGACCTCAATGACCACTGGCAGGAAATGTTCTCCGTGCACAGGAAGTGATGAATCAAAACAACTGAAATACAACTGAAGCAGCAGCAGGTGACCTTTCCGCCCAGAGAAAACTGCATCTCTCATCCCAGTGATATCCTTAGGTATAACGTGATTACAGATCAGCCAGGTTGGGGAAATGAGAGTGCGGTGTGCAGTCTACTGACGTCATGATTTCTGGGTATTGAAGTCCTTACATTTCGGAACGGACACCTCTCACTGCCATTTGGCGCTGCCAATGTGCGACATTGTCTAGTGCAGCTTTAATCGAGTGGCGTATTTCTCGGTAGATTGTAGTTCTCAGCCATGAATCTTGTATACTGCTTCTATCCCAAGCTCTTCATTGTTTATTATCTCAGCAGAAGAGGTTTAACATATTTGAGAGATTACTATTACAGCCGGAGAATCACATTTACCATCAGATATTGCTGTATCTGTTGGGCTAAGGAGGCGTCTGCAGTGTAGTCTGTAGAGTGTCTGGTGGGCTCAGGCCGGACTTGTTTTTCAGGCAGAGTGAACAACAGCTTCTCTCATTCCTCTGCTGTGGGCGTTCGGCCTGGCCAGCGGGAGACACAAGCAGCAGCTGGACAGGACGTCTCTGTACTCCATCGCTGACCGAGGAAACAGATAGATGGCTGGAGAGGAGGAGAGAGAGGCCATGATTGATGAAAGCGGGGGAGACAGGCAGAGGCAGACAGACAAGGTGACAGAAGACACAAAGCTGCGTGGCAAGGCCAACAGATGCAAGTTTGTATTTTTTTTTTCTCCATACTTTTTTCCCGTCTATCCTTGGAGGTTACGGACTGATGGCAATAGCATATGTTCAGTTGATCTCAACTTCAAAGAAATGATACATGACCGGTGAATGTTTAACTCTGTTGTTATGTTTCGTATTGAAGAAGAGTTAAGTTTCCCCTAGACGTAGCTTATCATCTTGAAAATATCAAGATGCATCTCATGGTTAGGCCAGTTGGTGTCTGAGACATTACGGCAGTTAGTAGACGCTTTTATCCGAAGCGACTTACATATCACATCATCATATACTAACTACATCATATACATACTACATCATATATTAACTACATCATATACCATAGTACACACATGCACATGTCTTTGGACTGTGGGAGGAAACCGGAGCACCCGGAGGAAACCCCACACGAACACCGGGAGAACATGCAAACTCCACACAGAAAGGACCGGTGCGGAGATTTGAACCCGCAACCTTCTTGCTGTGAGGCGACAGCGCTAACCACTGAGCCACCGTGCCGCCCAATACTTTTTCTCAACCTGATTTAATAAAGTAAACACATGGATGTTTCATTTGAAAGCCCTAATGATCGCATCTTATTCTATTTTTGTATTTTGACCAAAACCCATAATAGAAAAAACTATGCTTATCTTTTCAAACTTCATTTTTTGTACAGTATGTTTATTGAATGCCGAGTTCCCCTCTGCTATTGTCTATGTATGTGGTACTCTCTTTCTCTCATAGACCTCTATTGTCTATTCACTTTGTTTCAGCAGTTAAATAAATAAATAAAAATCATATCACTGCCCAACAAGTATTGTAATCTTTTGGCAGTCTCCCAGAAAGAGGGTCATTTTTTTCCTCTGTTTGTCTGGCTGATGTTTGTTTTTCCACAACCCTGCGTGTGGGAGGAAAATGTGAGTTTGAGTGCCCTCGGACGTGTTTGGTGGAGTGAGGCGTGATGACTTTGGTTAGAGAGGCACCGCACATTGGTCCTCGGGGAGGAAAAGGGAAGGGGGAGGGCGGGGGTCAGAACACTGATGCACCACAACAAGGTTTTGCCATTAAATCCTGTCCTCTTTTTTCACTACAAAACATTGCCATGTTTTAATGTATGCTCCCCTTAAGCACTTCAAAGAGCAATCTATATGGGCCGGGGATGAATTCACGAGCAACAAGAGATTGTACCAAGTCCAGGTTAAGACATCTGTCTAAGGCTCGGGATTTTTCTCAAGAGACAAATGGTAACAAGAAAGCATCTGTGTTTTTCTCACATCAAGGAGAGGGGGATGTACGCTTATAGGCATATAGGACAGCACTGACGAGAAAACAATAGCTATGTGTTCTTAGCAACCCAAAAAAACCAGTTTCCCCTCCTGTCTCCCGCTGTTGAGACACAGTCCAGTGTTTTTGGAGTCAGTTGGGAGGGAATTTAAAGTTGTTATCTCCCTGTCTTTCACGTTGACTTTAATTATTTCCAAATGTTCCATCTGATCGCTATTGGCAACCTTTGCGTGTTTGGTGTGCTGTGTTTGAAATGTGAGCGGGCCGTGGCTGGCACAAGGCTGTTGGGTAGAGTACGAGGTCTGACCCCCAGAAAAATAACCTGGCCACAGACATTCCCACGGGACGTATGACGCTGTAATGGAAACGGGCTGTTTGGTACCTCACTCAAACCACAGCGCCGTGTGTGTGCACCTCCCTGTCTTGATGTGAGATATGTATCTTTATATGGACCTGTACGCTATAGGAAGATCTCAGGTTGTGGTCGAGCCAGTTAACCACCTGAAAGCGTGTGGCTGACGTTCCCTAATGTGCAAGGGCACATGTGGATGTGAAGTCAATCTGTGTTTGAATCAAGACATTCACAAAGCACTGAACTGTACAAAACACAGATAGAGGCCCAACAGGCCGGGCTTTAGCGTCCTTTCAGCACGCTGAGCCCTGCTCTGCTTGACCGGTTGGGCTCAGTCACTGTTCTCCACACCGCAGTCACAGCTGCTGCCCTCCCCGTGACTGAATGAGAGCATCTACCAGAGCCCGGATGAGAGAGAATACCTACCCTAACATTGAGAATACCTACCCTAACATTGAGAATACCTTTACTCTGGACTTCAAGTGACCGGTTTATCATTGGTGTCAGTCAGATTGTGCATTATCATCCCGTATCTCAAAATGTTACTGACCGTGACTAATCATCAAATCATACGCATGAGAATATGCAAAGTCTGGACAAATATTGTTGTACTTTCTCTATATACATACAACTACACATTTTCTGGGGTTTTCAATCCCTATCATCTAAAATATTCGTTTGCTATGTTGCTATTTGTTGCTATGAAGAATATTTCGATCAGCATAAATCATACTAAACACCGAAATCTTCAAATCAAATCAAGGAAATAAGGCCTGGAAAAAGGCCTGGAATTTTGAAACCGTGTATGAACCCTGGAATATGTCTTCCCCATTATAGGTAATGGAGAACACCCACCTCTGACATATGACCTTGTGAGGAGAACCTTTTGAATAGGTGTTATTAACACGCTTTGCTCATTTGTTCACTTTTGTGATACCTCTTAAACAAGCCTGCTCTAGTTGCTCGTGATTGTTGCTCGTGCAGTGAGTTGACCTATGTGACATGTAGAGGGTTGGACAGTGTGAATCAGGTCATTACTGTAGACCATGATGACAGGTTTTTCACCTCAAATTGTCCAGGAGCCGGCCATGTCTCCAAGGCAACTACTGAAGGCCACAGTTAATGGTTAATTATGGGCTTGACAACACCAAGTGCACTCAAGTGTAAAATCTGGTCCTCCTCCCCCTTTTGTGATTAGTGAAGGTCAAATTTGACCATTTAAGGAAAATAAAAATGGTTGAAAATGTCTGAAGGGGAATATAATTGGGCTGCTGTGTGTTCTCTTGATTGTATGTCTCACACCTAGCACAGCCTATAGATGGTCAGACAGGGTGGTGCTACATTGTTCAGAGGGGAGCATTTATATATATAGTACTCTGTCGTTGAGAAGGGGAACAGTCCATTTCTTTTTCTGCTTTAACACTGGCTCATTTTGTACAGTGGATCACTATGGCCATGGGAGCATACGTGTCTGATTTAGAGCATCAAAAGAAGGTGCTCATACGGGATCTAAATAAAGAAGGCAACAACAAATGAGACACGACATTTGCATGTGTGCATATACCGTAAGCTTTCATCCCCAAATACGTTGTGTCCCCCCCCTACAGGGCCATTGTCTCGCAGCCCGTGTGAGTTGCTGCCAGTGGGGACGGGACACCCAGTGCAGGCCATGTTGAAGAGCTTCACTGCCCTGTCAGGCTGTGCTAGCAGGGGCACCACCAGCCTCCCCCAGGAGGTCCACATCATCAACCTGAGGAGCCATGCTACTCAGGGACCAGAGGGCACCCCAGTAGAGGTGAGTCACCATTAGAAAAATGTACTAAACTGTAATATCGGCCTCCCCACTCTAATCTCAAAATCAACAACAGTCAACTTAGACTTTTGGCCGAGAGTCGAATGCAGGAGAGAAGCATCCAAAAATGTAATAAAACTCACATCTACTATAAATAAATCGATTCATACTATGAATGTCTGAATGTAATTCTGCAACAGTGTGCAATGTTTTTTCAACATTGTCCCCACAAAATCCTCATCTTCATCTTCAGTTGAGCTGCCTGTTTCAGCCTGATCAAGTGCACACGATCTGCTACATCTTTCCCCTGCCCTCTTTTACCCCTATGGCAATCAGAGGCAGCCATTCCTTTCCCGTCTTTCTGAGAGGAAGCTTGTTGGCCAAAGCCAGGGAGCAAAACACTGTAAACATCCGTTGGATGTCAGATTGTTAGCGGAGGCTCAGCAACGTGCAATAAAACGAACCTACCCTGTTAACAGATCAAACCTGGCGATCAAACGGTTTCATCTCACCTAACGCACGGCTATCTAAAAGCTGAGAAAAGAAGACTGGGATTAATTAGTCATCACAATGGTTGTATGTAAGACTTTTCCCCACCACTCTTTTGTTTTGACTAAAGCTTTCTAAAATGGTTTCTCAGACTGTCAGCACATCTCCTGTTAGTGTTTCGATGGTTGATGCCAATTTTAGAACCCCTGCCTGTCTTTAGGCGTTATGCTGCAATATCGAATGGCGAGACTCCCACTGTTTGCCATAGTTCTAATATGAATCATGGGCCCACAGCCTACGAAACTGCTGCGTCTGGATTTTAAACTGTCCCAAATTCCCATCCCCCTCAGTCATGGCAGTGCGAAAAGCAGCATGTATAGACTTGCCATTGCAATTTTGCTGCTGATGTAGACTTAAACACGGCCAAGGCCAAACATACAGAAACACAGTGTGTGTCCGTTTGCTGCATCATCAGGTGAATACATAAATTACTCTCTGGTTTCTGTCCCGGGTCCAAAGCTTTGCTAACAAATGCTAGTTACTGGCCATAACAATATTTCTCCCATCATCACAATGAGAAAGGTTTGTCTTTTCTTAGAATCTGTCACGTTAGCTTAGTTGAATAAACTGTAGAGGAGATTATCGCAGGATTGAAGATTAATGTCCGTGCGTTTGATTACTATCTTTGATATTAGATAAGAAAACACAGTACCTTTGTCTGCCCATCATAAGTGTAATGTAAAGTGCTGAGTTACTCTCATTTATGTGGACTTAAATTGCCCTAATAGTAATTCTTAATAATAGTATTTAGGCTTATGGCAAAGTAGCCTCTAAAGCTGGTGCCTTCCTTTGTCAAATGTAGGCTTCAATCCAATTATTTGATGTACAGTTTCTATAATGTGCCACCAAATTGAGATGTTGATGTCACATCAAAACAATTGTCACACTCAAGAGATTTCAAGATGAGGCCTTTGGGTGTCATACCTGTCACCTCTCACAATTCCAAACATACAGTACGCTGTTCTGAATACTTTACTACTTTAACTGGAGTGTCCTGCCAAGTGGAGAGGTCTTGCCTCGTTTCATCTAACCACAGATATACTTGTGTCAAGGTGGATTATGATAAGGCACAGATAGATATTCACACAAAAACTATCTTGAGTTGAGTTTTGTCTACAGCTGCTGACAGATAAGATTGTTTTTCTCAGTGCATTCCAAGCCTAAGGTATTTCCCAGACTAATTGTGTGGCTTTTTTTTATGGGGGAGTTTAGTGAACGCAGTACAAAGGGTGATGAGGATCTTTGACCTACACACAACGAGGATCTTTCCTGTTTGGAGTCTTGTGCAGGCTGCAGAAAATCAAGCTATCTTACTATATGTTTGGTGTTACATAGGCTGCGCATAACCCATGAGACTTTGGTTCTTTATTTGCTCTCCAGAGACCCCTTCTGCTTGTCGTGATGGACCAAATAACGGTTCAATTATACAGTCAACTAATTCTGCCTGGGAGGTACAACAAATATGAATCTATGTAATGTGGCCATGGTAACGTTTTGGTTGTTGAATCTCTGAATTGTTTTTTGTATGCTTTTGTTTGTTAGTTTTGGCCAAACGTAATATTTCCCGTCTCTGTCATTGCTCCTCTACATACTTTATTTACTGGGCTTTAAATCAGAGGAATAAGTGGAGCAAAGAATAGTCTGATAGTTGGATTGGACATTGGATTTTGGGCACTGACTTAGCTGCAATGTCAGTAGCCCAGTTCTTTTTTCTTTATTAGTGTAGCAAGGTTATTTTGTGCTTTTTCAAATGTGGTTTTGTGTGTCTTTTGGCTCTGCCCTGAACTACAAGATGAACGGTGGAAGAGGAAATGTGTGTGAGGGGCAAGTGGTGTGTGCACAGTGTATGAATACCAATTACTTCCTTTCTAAAAAAAAATCAAAGGGCATCTTTAGGAGAGAAATAAACAAATGAGCATGCAGGTAAGTCTGGTTTGGTGCTCAGTGCTGTGACAACAGAAATGCAGTTGTACCTCTATGAAAAGCCCACTCAGCTTTCAGGTGAGTGATCCTCGCTTCACCTGCGTGGTCCAGTGAGGAGTCACGTGGAGGAGGTAAAAGCCCAGCTGTCTGTTCCCCTGCCTTTAGCCTTGGCTGTAGAAGGTCGCTCAGGCTCTGGTAGAGATTAGGCGGCCCTGCAGATGCTTGTTCTGTGACTGGTGGTTGGTGCCTCCGATTAGATAAGATCCCTTTAAAGTTCACTCAGGCACTCGTCCCACTCGGGTCCGTGACGGCCTTTCCCCCCGAGACACGGGCACAGATGGGCCTGTTTGTACACGAGCAGCCCCTTCCTTTCTGCTTGTGTTTGGCCTTCAGCAAGAGTGCACCATGGGGCATACGGTACGTCACAGTGTGGTCTCGTTGACACAAACTGCCCCTGATCTTCAGTGACGGGAAGGAGGGCATAATAAGTTCTCAACACTTTTAACTCTTAAATGCGTACATTTGGCCAAGGATGCCCTCACCCAAAAGGTTCAGAATTAAGACGATATTGTGCTAAATACTCAAATTGTTCTTCATTTTTCTGGGGGACACTCTGAACCCCTCGGCCCACGAGAGTCTACAGTATGAAATACATTTTGAGCATCAGTAGATATTGATAATATCAACATCAGTACTAGTCATTATCAACCCTGAGCTGTGGATTTCACGCAGATGGATAAATGAAACTATTTAAGGGTTCAGCTTACTAATACAGTCTTGCAATTCTGCACAACAAAAAATGTCCATTTAGTGTAGTCGTTTAATGTATTGAGTCTTAAAATCAGGTTTTCATTCAAATAAGTGAAAAATGAGCAAATGGGATGAGATAATGTCATGTCGTTATTTCCAATGCAGTTGCACTTTTGCATAATTACATAATGTTGTGGAAACAATTGATATAATAATCACTCATGACTCAAGAATTTTTTTGTAACAAGTTGATATGCATTGGAAGCGAGTGAAATGATCTCACCCCATTGGCAATTACACTTTTTCAAATAGAAATTAGATTTTTCAACATTTACGAAGATTGTTATTCATCAAACTCACCGGCAGGGTTAGCGTTATGTTGTGGGCTGAGACTGTCACGGTGGAGTGTTTTCTTATTCACTAACGTGAAGTACCAGGTTGTTTTTCACTCTTTTGCCTTTTTTCCAGCACCACCACCTCCTTTGGATCATTTGTGTGTTCTGTAAATAATTCATAAAAGCAAACTGCAGCGCAAAAAACCCCACCTGCTCTAGGCAAGACTGTATATTTAGACTGAGCGTAATTAACGTTTAAGAATAAGGAACACTCCACCGTGACGGTGTCAGCACGGGCATCGGTTGAATATGGCATGGTGCATGTTTTTTATGATTATAATGGTGAGCAAAGATTAAGCAACAATGGTCAGAAATGTATTTTGAAGCCATATGTACAAAACAAATCACAACAAGGGAGCATTCAGATAAATGTTCCCACAAAGGTTTGTGTCTAATAATTTGGCATATTGACCATATAGTATCTTGTCAGTCATCATTACTCTACTTTGTCCCCTGAAAGTTAGTGGGATTTGGATGCAGGGACTTTCCCATAGTTTAGAGGTTAATGAAGTAACGCCCTTGGGTCTCAGCCCATAACGTGGGTTTGTGAATAACCACTCATGTCTTTTCCAAACAGTTTTACATTAAGTTCCACAACATTTTCTCTTATAAGCTGGGGAGAATAATGGCTTTCTCTGCCATTCTGACCTGTTTATAATGTATAGAATGTAGTCCATTGAACTCACACACAGGCACCAATGTCAAGCAAGCTGGAAGGACAAAGTAGGACTTCCGGTCATCACTGTCAAAGTGAAAGTCTTGTTGAGTAATACAAAATACAGACGTGAAAATGAAGGATGCATTTAAGGAGGAATCCGTAGTAAATGAAAATTGTATTGCAGTTTTTTTGCAAAATGTCCTTTTCAGAGCATAATATGCCATATTTATACTATGCAAGATACTCTCATATATACAGGCTGTGGCGCGGTAATTTGAGGTGATTCATAAAGTTACGATGGCTACTGCTGCGGAGACACTTTACCATGGCGTTACTGTCCACGTTGGCCCAGGTGACAGCCAATTAAATTCAATATGTAAATTAAGTGTTGCATATTAAACACCTCCCTGATCATCCACGCACATGTGCAAGCACAATGGATCGCAAACTATATATGTCAGAAAGGCAAAGAAAGGCAAAGTTCTCACCAGCAGAACTCCGTATATTAAGAGAAGAGGTTGTGTCACACAATGCTAAATGTATTAACCACCAACACCTGTTTCCAAGGACAGCACTGAAACACATTGACTAAACATAGCTTTTGGAGACATTTTGTTTATTAATTACACTTTTTGAAACGTAGCTAATCGTACGTTGGAACTATACCGCCTTGCCAGAGCAAGTGGTATTTTTTGTGCAGCGGTGTGCTTTTATGAATCTCTTACGGGACAATGATCAGAAGCGGGCGGTGGTGTCAAAATAGCGCAAGTGGTAAAACTGAGTCGGTAAACCCCTTTTTTCAATAGATAAATAGCATAGCCACGGTCTGACCCACTACCGCGTCATTATCCCTGTCGGTGAGTTTGATGAATATGGGCCATACAAAGAAATTCTTAAACAGCAAACTTATACCAGACAACTTGGAAGGTC
>OMOT01059882.1:19897-40765 GCA_900312575.1 Acanthochaenus luetkenii | reverse complement strand
TATCTGACACTTCCAGAGTTAAGTCAGTCCAGTTGAATCCACTGAAGACCAGAGGACAGTTTTCAAAGTGTCAGGTCTTAGAGTTGCTTGGGATCATGAGGGAATCCCTTGGGGCGGCAGTAGCCTAGAGCAGGGAATCCCAAACCTTTTCATGTCAAGGACCCAACTAAATAGATCCACATTAGACCACACAGCCCCATTTGATGAGATATTGTGCCAAAGAATGTCATCTGAGAAGACTTTTGTTGTTAGATATGACTTTATACAGACACACATAACTGTAGGTGGGAGGCAACAGTGGAGCGAGAGAAACCTCTGGTCAAAAACTGCAATCCTTTCATGATGCAAACTTATTTTGCTCACGGACAGCTGGTAGTCCCCAGACCCCACGTTGCAAACCACTTGGATAGAGGTTAGGGAAGCTGGCTTGTGACTGGAAACTCAGAGGTTCAAATCCCATCCCATGCCCTTGAGCAAGGATACTTAATCCACAATTGCTCCAGTGGAGCTGCTGGCCAACAGCGAAAGACAGTGGATGTGTTGGGCAGCTCCCAGTCGTTAATGTGTGTGTGTAACTGAGTGTTTGTGTAGCAGCAAGTTGCTGAAAAAAAACACACATGTTCAGCTATCCTTCCCTGGATAAATATAATTTATAAAAAAATTCAATTTTCACATTTAACAAATCTCAATAAACAAGTCTCTAATATTTACAGTGTAAATGCTCAGGTTTTGGATCATAAATAGTATAAACAAGAAATATGATATTCATCAGGTTGATTTCATGCCAAGTTGGAATGTGGGTCATTCAGCCACTGTGGCTTGTCCATTGTGAGGAAATCCATCCATATCTAGAAGGGAACGGGCTCTTTTGTGTTTGTAGTGTGGGATCATATAGCATACAGCCCTTTGTCAGCACAGGCTACACTTTGAGGAACCTTTAGGTGTTTATCAGGTTGCAACCATAGTGGAACCCAAGAGGGTTCCTTGAGGAACACCTTCATAAAGGGTTCATGAACCCTGACCCTCTACCGGTACTTCCACAAACACCTAACTAGGGTTGATCTAGGTTAGATCATTATATACCACACTTTTAACGTTTCCACATTAATAAACATATAATTTGCCAATATTTAAATGTTGTATTTTTGCTAGTGTTGGTTATACTTGTAATTTCCCTAAAAGTCCCGGTGTCGTATATCAAACGCTGACCAGTCACAACCTTTGAATGTGCGACATGCACCATTTGACCAAAACTGTTATGATGGAGAAGCAGCAGAGAAACCTTACATAGCAATGAGCAAAGTGGAAATTAATAAAGTTCCTAAAAGTGGATTGCCTGCCTTTTGGAGATACTTTGATTTTAAACTACAGCACATTACATTATATTACAGCATTTAGCAGTAATTTGGGGTTAAGCATTTTGCTCAAGGACACTATGACAGATTTGTTTTCTTCGGGAGGAGCTGGACTTGAACCTTCAACCTTACGG
Source organism: Acanthochaenus luetkenii (assembly GCA_900312575.1). Lineage (NCBI taxonomy): Eukaryota > Metazoa > Chordata > Actinopteri > Beryciformes > Stephanoberycidae > Acanthochaenus > Acanthochaenus luetkenii. Next base: position 39,276 of record OMOT01059882.1, on the reverse strand, counting down.
TTGCTGGGTGGGAACTCTACCTACTGAGCCACTGCCGCCCCCATGACGACAAACACGCACAGATTATGTGCAAAGTTTGGGGTTGTACCTGCGCCCCAAAGTAATAAGTATTAATTTTATATTATCCGAATTTTGTAAAGAAGGACCTGAAAACAACAGTGTCAGCTATCACAGAGCAGCCCTCCAACTCCAGCTCCAGTAGCTAAACAACTCCATTCCACCTTTTGCTCTACACCCCGCATACTGATGTGTCGCAGTGTTCACAATAACAAACATATAAATAAACAGCGTGGCAACAGAGGATTAAACAGGCTAATTTAGTGGGCAGTTATGTAGTCGTAAACAGGCTAATTTAGTGTGTGATTCCAGTGTGTTTGTGTGTGTGTGTGAGAGAGAGAGAGAGTGTGTGTGTGAGTGTGTGAGTGCGCGCGCGCGACCGAGCGAAGGACTGAGCATGACTTAGTGTGCAGGTCACTACCACAGGAAACTGGGCGTCGACCGCAAATAAATGATTGACAGCTGAAGTTTGTAGAAGGATCAGGAGGCAGGGGATCAACTCCGTACAAAGCCCCTGTCCACCCTGCTCTAAAAGACACAGAAATCACCATCAGGTTGGCAAAAGTAAATACCTGGAAAAGTTTTTTTGGCATAGTGATAAAGTACAGAAACGAACAAACAAACAAAAATAGACAAATGTGTTCACATGAGAAAAAATATGAGGGGGCATATAAACAAATTTCACTTCAAAACAAACAACAATCAATAGTTAAAAATAGTAGTAGTAGTAAATATTTGAGTAATGGGTCATTTGGAATTCGTAGTGGATGAATCTGAGTAAGTGATCAATACGAATTTGCAGTAAATAAATATTGGTTTCCTTCATCACCTGCACACATCTTTATTATATACTTTTTTGTATGTGAATAAATAAAAAAACAATAAAACAGTAAATACATCTGAATAAACATTATCAGGAATTAGCAGAAGGTAAAGAGCCAAGTATTTCAAAATCCAATATTTTCAGCTCTCCATATGATGTCGATCAGCGATGTATGTGTGCGTGTGTGACTTGGGTCGCTATAAACACAACTCTCAATGTAATCGATATCTGCTACCATGATCTGACCACCAAGGTTTCTCAGGGAAGAGGAACGGCGTTCACACCCAGATTCTGGACCTTGACAGTATCCAGAGGACAGCTGGTCAGGATGGGGAAACAAGCCACTTGGGTGTCTACGAGATGCGTTTCCAAGTCCAATTCTCACGGCCAAGGATAACACCCCAAAATAAGACGAGAGCGGGGTCAAAGTGAGAACTCGAAAATTCTTCACCCTGCCTGAAATGTCCTACTCTCACTTGGCCGTATCTCATGCCTAAAATACACAAATGTAGGTTATTCATAGCAAAACAAACATATAAACTTACCCTGCAATCTATTCTTCTTAATGCACTCTGTGGTATGTATGGAATTTGTGGAATTCACTTTAGAAAGCTACATCCATACTGATATCACATCAAGGACATTACTAGATATATTTGCTTATATACATTTCATTTTCAACACATTTGTGTTGCTTTTCAACATGCATGCTACTTGTGTTATTTTCCATATCGTCGCTGTCAGGCGAAAACCTCATATCTCCAACATGCCAACTTTTCAGGAACTAAGAAAAACAATTTTGAGTTTACTTCAAATTAAGTAAAAATTAGAAAATCCTCAAAATTTGACAAGGTTTTTTACATGACAACAGCGTTACGTCCTGTTGTTTACGTATGCTTTATCGAAAAGTAACACAAGTGTGTGTTGTCCTAACCAAAATGCACGGACGCACGTCTTTTATAGGAGTGCATACTAAGCCCATGAATTACTACTATTCAACGTGCAGGCCGATCTCTATTACGTGTCCATTTACACTCTGTAAAACATGAGCATACCAATCTACCCAGAGACCACTGGGAACAGACCCCGCAACAACCGACCTGTTGAGACGAACACTGAGCCATACAGGCCGAGCTGCCGGAGCACCGAGGTAGCTGCTCTAATTACACAACAGCCAGAACTCCTCAGAGACTCATTTTCCCATTAGCCCCCAAACAGGAAGAGGAAGGGGGACTAGCCTGTGTTTTATTACGATGGGGCAGATAACAGCAGGCCCCTTGTTTATGTGTTTCTCACCTCTTTAATCACAGCCAGGGGTAAAAAAATCCATACAAAGCCACAGGAAGCTAGAAAACAGACGTATGGAACATTGTTATGGTTGTCTTAGAAAGTAGAGGGTCATATTGCTTTAACACTAGAACCACCAACATATGTTTTCAAACAACATGTTGTCTCCCGCTGGTGACGCAGTCCCCCCTCTGGGCCCAATTAATTAATAATTGTAGTGCCCCCCTTGGGCCAAGGTGGTGAGATGCATCACTCTCCCAAGTTCCGTCAAAATCTAACAGTCTGTCACAATGGATATTGATCCAAAGTCCCACAAATTATTTATGAGACAAAAATAAAATAATCTTACAGTATCCTTATCTAGCACAGAACAAACAAAACACAAAGAAGCCAAACATCTCATGTTTTTTTCTTCTTCATAAATATATGAATGTTGATTGAATTCTTGCAAAAAGTGAAACTGCATTGGAATTTTTTGTTATTATCTCAACCAAGTGTAATGTTCCTCGCCAGCAGAGTGGGCCAGCGCTCTGATGGATCCCCGTTAGCCCTCAAAAAGCCTTCAAAAGATGAGACCGACACCCAGTACAGATGAACCCGTTTCATTTTGACAGACTCCATTAGACCATGAATAGAGGAAAATGATAGCCATGGAAACCAATTAAATCTACTGAATACATTGACGACTGTGGGACCATGCACGGAAAGGAAGGAAAGAAAGAAAGAAAGAAAGAAAGAAAGAAAGAAAGAAAGAAAGAAAGAAAGAAAGAAAGAAAGAAAGAAAGAAAGAAAGAAAGAAAGAAAGAAAGAAAGAAAGAAAGAAAGAAAGAAAGAAAGAAAGAAAAACAATGAAAGACTGAACAAAACAGTGATAGAAACTGAATCTTTATGTTTATGCAGTGATTACACAGTTGAAACATTACCAAGATGGAGTGAGTACAGCAGCTCTCGAATTTGAAAACGGTAATAGGATAATCCATTGTTATTGTAGCAGTGATTGTAAGGTGGAGACAAAGGCCTGTTAAGAATGTGGTTGTATAATTACCCGCCGCTTGCTAAAAGCCAGAGGAGACTCATTGGCAGCCATTTGTGACGCCATGAGATAAGAAAAGCCGTTCCAGCCTAAACCAAACTTCCTTGGCCGTTGTGTGATCCAAACAATACCCAGCTCACCTTACACTTGTCTTCCCCCTAAGTCTCCGAGCTTCTCTGTCTGGATCACCTTTCTCTCTCTCGCATGCTTTTCAGCTCCTTCCATCTATCCTTCCATCATTTTATTGACTCTCTAAGAAGGAATCCTTTTAAATTCGATGAAAGGATTCCTTCTTTTAAAGCGGCATTTAGTACGACTTTTATCGACCTCTACGGTGGCCTGTAGTTGACCTAAATAATAAAGCTGCATTTTCACAATAGAGACGAGACAGGGATGGCCGGGGATTTTTTCTTCCAAAAGAGCGCGCAGGCTGCAAAGTGAGTTTCGAAAGCATCTGGTCAAGTAATCGTTGAGTCTTTGGTATCGCTATTGTCGCCAAAAAAAGCAGGAGACCTGCTTTACGTCAGTATTTTACGCCATTCCCGACTCTGCTTTACGTTCTCTACACGTGGACTGGAAAAACATACAAACACGGAGGAGCGTGACACGGAAAGAAACTTGGTTTGGATTGAAACAAATCTGACACTGACCATAAAGGGTTTTGCAAAGTATGCCGCAAACCGGTTCCCATATCAGACTCCAACACAACAAAACCCTCTTCTACCACCCTAGAGAAGAACCACGAGATGGAGTATAAAGAAAATAAAATCTCAAACCATTAGAATAATATTTCGTAAGACGCACTCCATATGATAAAACGACATCAATAAATCACGAGTGCCATTACGACGCAAAGACACGGTCCCGGCCGATATTCACCGTTGCGAGGAAGGGCTTCAGAGAACTGGTTACCGAGCATATATGGAGATTGCCGAGCCAAAGTAGAAGAGGAGCTTCGCAGTGTATCATATTATGCTGCAACAACGTGTGGACGAGCCAAACGACACAGCCGTACATGAGCTTGACAATACACTTCATCAAAGAAGACTGGACACTGTGTAGTCGATGTTTACAGACGTCCTATTTCCCAGGACCGATGATAGCCAACGGTCTAATGGTCTGTGTAACCACGGTTAATGGACTAACGACATCAGTGCACTGGTACTGAATGACTGGACACGGCTAGTGTTTTGGCCACTGTCTTCAACTAGCCATTGGTGAGCGTCTAACACAATATAAAACTATATTTCAAAGTTAAATAGAATTATAATAATAGCAACGGTAATAATGAATATAAATAAATAATACATGTACAGAAAACGTACTATATCGTGATATATATCGTCATCGGGATATGAAATTACCCATATCGTGATAGAAGATTTTGTCCATATCGCACAGCCCTATTGGTATTGATTAGCAACCCTATCAACCACTGCAGGTACTGCGGGAGGTGGCAGTAGATCAGGAGGTAGAGTTCCCGCCCAGCAATCGCAAGGTTGAAGGTTCTAGTCCAGTTCCTCCCGGGGAGGAAAATCTGTCGTAGTGTCCCTGAGCAAGACACCTAACCCCAAATTGTTCCAGTTGAGCAGGTTAGCGCCTTGTATTGCTGCCTCCGCCAATGGTATGATGATATGTACTGTAAGTCGCTTTGGATAAAAGCATCTGCTAAATGCCGTAATGTATGAATGTATTTATATGGTCAGAAAGAATGTGTTAAGTTCTTTTACAAGCTGACTTTTACAAGATGTTATTTTTTAAATTGTTTGTCTTTACTTATTTTAGTGAGATTCCGCACTGTGCAGCACTTTGCAACCTTGTTTTGAAATGTGGTCTATATAGAAATATTAACCATATTATTCATAGTCATAGAAGCAGTAGTTGGTAGTAGAAGTAGTAACAGTAGTAGGGTCGCCTAGTGGAAGTGTCCTTGACCAAGACACAACCTGTTCCCTCATTGTGGGCAAGTTAAGAGTCTCAACTAAATGCCCAAAATGCAAAATGTAATTGTAATATGAGCAGCCTTTAAGACAACACTAGGGAACACACTGGAGAGCAAGCAAGGAAGGAACGAGAGAGGGAAGTACATTTAGGGTGATCTCCAATACTATCAACTCTCAGCGAGGTTCTGTTTACATCTCGGTCCTGGTCCTGAAAGGCCACTTCATCCAGATCAAGGTCTTAGGTCGTCATGAAAGGGCTGCACTGTATTGCGCTGTACTCTGCTGAAACGTATCAGTGTTCTATTTCAATTCACAGGCTTTCACTTAAAATTCTGACGTAAAAGCAAGGACAACAAAGTACAATATTCAATTCAGCCATTGGGACCAGGAAGCAATTTCTTTTAGCTTAGACCAATTGTTTAAAAAAAAAAATGCATCATACACATTTTCCTTAGTCAGAGAAGTGATAGGGAAAGCTCTCTCAGGTTTTATATGATTCTACAGCTGCGGGCTACAGCAGATATTTAACATCTAAGGCATTTAGCTGACTCTACTTACCATTAGCTCTAGAGCTGCTACAAGTTCTCATTTTCACACTTTTGAGATAATGCTAGTCGCCTGCTAGCTCTCAACATACTGTATTTTTAAGTGTTAGCATGCAGCATCGGAGCGAACCATCTACCGGGGACACGTGGATGATTTAGGTGTCGATGTTCTCATCACTTAACAGGTAAGTTGACCAAAAGGCCAACCTCCCAAAAAACCTGGGGCCTCATTCATCAACCGTGCGTAGACAACGTTCTAAATATTGTCCTACGAACAAAATGTTTAACCTGTCTAAGTACAAAAAAATAGATATTTATCAAACTGCCGTAGACAGGTCGTACACACAATAGGAAGTCATCAACGTTGATAAACCCCACACGGTCTAAACCAGCGTGCTCGTGCACATGTGGGTCATTTACATACTGAAACGCCCACGATTAACCAAAACATCCCTTTAAAAGCCACGTTTTTTCTCTCTCACTGGAATAATGACAGAGAGAAGAAAATAAACTAACAGAAATAGAGGCGGATCTGATGGAGTTTTGTCCAGGCTGTTGGTCCTTTTTATTTAATACTAACATCACAGAAAGAAAGCCCCTTTCTGTTGACATAATGAAAGTCGTTGTGTGACATGTTTTTATTGCTACGTGGTTCAGTCTGTTGCACCGGTTATATTGTGACATCCAGCGATGATGTGAAATTGCGGTGGGTTTCATCCCACAGTCCAAATACATGAGTTTGTGTGTAGTATGGTATATGATGTCATTAGTATATGATGTCATTAGTATATGTTGTAGTATGTATATGTACTATGTCTATGGTATATGATGGTATGTAAGCCGCTTTGGATAAAAGCTTCTGTAACGTAATGAAATGAAATTCCCACTGGATCTCTGCTTGTTGTGGAATAGTGTAAGAGAACTGGATGTAGTTCAGGCTCAGATAAATTATGGCATCCAACACTGCAGCACTGAGGGTCTGGAAAAGCCCGATCCATCTCCAATCTCATGCTGGAACGTGCCGGTGGTTCAAACCCTCAGGGTGGACAGGACGTGGATGAGCGCAGGATTTGGTGTGGTTAGTTTGTCGCTCAAACATAGGAACCAAATCAGGTGATAACTCAAGCAAACTATGTTTTGGCGAGCAATATTTTACAAGCCGCTCTGTGCTTTCAGCAGATAGAGCAGCGTCTCTGAAGATGCGCTCGGAGCGCAAGATGTGCCACATCTTCAGTAATGAGAGATGAGCCATGTTACATACATTTCGAAACACCTGTCACAGATCTGTCTTTTATAGATGTTCACACCAATTAGCCAGCTCTACATGGCTGTTTCTAAGTTAATTACTTAATTAAAACATAGTAGATGTCTAAAATTGTTTAATGCATGTGGTTGCATTCACTCGCTACAATGCTTTCCATTTGTAGTTTCCCTGTTTTACCACTGGATGCTGTGCGTACGCACAGTCAGACCTGTGCATAAATGTAAGTACATTCTGAGTACAAATAAATTCCACACTTTGCGTAGAAGTGATCGTACGACTGGAGTACGCACAGACCTGGTCTATTCCTTTAACTCAACAGTGTATATAGAGGATCCCTGAAGATGGGAGGTGATGTACAGACAGGGTAGAGGACTCACCAGGCCAGCGATGGGGGTTGGGAGTCTGTTGATTTTCTTCACCAGGCCGGGTTTAATAGAGCTCAGCAACCTGACAAACAGACAGGAGGGGGGGAAGTAGGTATCACAAGTTAACTTTGGTGCAAAACAAAAAGCCAAGTCATGCCTTTGAAAACTTGCTTTTGCGATGACAGGGAATGAATATTTCAAAAAGATGCGGCACAAACTAGACAGAAACTCAGTGAGAGCAGAGGAGTGAAATGACTGCAGGCAAAAGAGAAAGTGCATGTGTGTAACTGTGTGTGTCTGCAGAGGGGGAAGAGGGGGAAGACAAAAGTCCCATGGTGGCGCCTGGAAGGTTGACATTAATGACACTGATCCTAAATCAGAGTCACGTGCTGCTCCTTCTACCCCTGGGAGCTGTTAGCTAGTTCCAGTACTTCATAACAGAGCAGGATCCACATGGATAGAGGTAGACCCGTCTAATGCACACACACCTCAGAAGGTTAGAGCATACACCTGCAGCCTTGGACCACTTGTCACTTGTAAGAGTCATGGACAAGCCACAGTTTCAGACCTCTCTCTCTCTCTCTCTCTCTCTCGCACTCTCTCAAGGAAATCCACCCTCGGATACTCTTACACTGTTACCGGCGGTTCCAGGAGATATTTTGTGATGAAATGTTGTAATCTAAACAAGGGGAGTTGCTGAAAGGCGATAGCTCTCTCCACGTGTAGGTGAGAGAACTATAGCAATAGCATAGTAGTAAATTTTTCGAGGAGAAAAAGTGAGTGGAAAGAGAACAATGTCGTGGTGTTTTGTGTCCGGTTTCTCAAATGACAAAAAAGTCATTGAAGAGGACATTATATTTCACACTTTACAAACGACAGATCCACAAAGCTATTGGTCTATTGAGGCTACTGCCTCTTCTACAATGTATTTCTCTCAGTGCAAAATGGCGGCTCTAGAAAGAAGCCCTCGCTCTTTGATTCTGAGGGACTGACACAGAAACCTTAGATCGCTGAAAAATGTTCTGCTGTCAAACTCCATTATAGATATGCTGGAAATATGCGATGTGACATTGCAACAAAAGGGCCCAGAAACACAATGGGCCCAGAAATGCAAGGTACATTGCCAGTAGCTGTTTTATAACAGTGAAGTAATGTCTTTTTGTGTGGATTTTTCCTTTAAAGCCTGTCGCAGTTGGGGATGACTACTAAAGAGTGTCTTCCTGGATCCTAAAACACACACACACAAACACAAACACACACAGCATGACAACAGCTCTTGTGTATGTACACTGACACACACCTTTCCTGACGGCCTTGCACATCAGGAAGAAGCCGAAGTGTTTCCCTGTGGAATTAGTGATCTTCAAAACAAGCCTTGCACAGGAAGTCCAATCTGCTCCCTCCTTCGGTGCTTGGATACCCTTTTAGTGCTTTCTTGTTTAGGAGAAGGGGGTATACGGTTGCTGATGAAATGGTAACCTAGAGGTTCGAGAGGCTGTCCAAAAGATCACAGGTTTGATCCCTGCAACCGCAAATGACTGTCAATCAACACAAATGTGTCCTGTTGTGTACAGCTAACCCTGTTAAATGTATTCAGATGTCTTCATTCACGTGAGAGACGGCGTAAACTCTGGCCTCTGTAAATGCACTCGGGAGACAGAGACATGAGATAGAGGGAGAGATGTGTTTCCAGCAGGCAGGCGTTCAGCGTCTCACTCGAGGACAAATTAGCTGTTGTCGGGATCAAACCTGTGATCTCTGGGTCACGGGACAGTCTCTCTAGCCACTAGGACACCCTGACACCACCAACCAGTGCACAGCCTGCCAGGAAAACCTGTCTCACTGCAAGCTCTATTCCGAGCACTTCTCGATCATACATAATCATTCTAGGATCACACGAGTATTTTGTTAAACCAGCTTACTGTTGGTTGCTTCTAATGTTGGTGATCTAGGAATTGAAGCATATTCTACGGTTGCACTCATTTTATAATATATTGTTTAATGAATAATTTCCTTTGGATAACCTTCCTTACACAGTGAATAAGAGGGGAAGGTAGTTAGATAAGGATAAAAACTATAGAGACAGTGAATGGACAGTAAAAACACTAACGCCAGTCAGATGCAGATATTAATGTGGTCAGAACTTACTCGCATAGCAGTATCCCGTTCTCCAAACCTCCTCTGAAATCCTTATCACCGAAGCATCTCCCTGTCACGGCCTACAGATGGAAGGAAAGAAGGGAGTTGGTGTCGTTGCAAGATATAAGATACACATGATACAATCCCATTTACTGTCCTGAGGGAAATTCGGTTTGCAAGGCCAGCACAGAAAACCACACAACACTGTAGAATAAGTAGAATATTCAAGATAGTCTCATCACATGCTACACAACTTCACTTTTGATTTGTTACCATTCAGACTTGATTGAATAATAATAATAATAATATTCTTACTAAGTTTTCTCACCCAACAAAACACTAAAAAAGCATTAAAGGCAGAAGTCAACAATACAAATAGCAAATAGCAGCTTGACATGCAAGACACAAGCACACGAACATGGTAAGTGTCTTTACATCCTTGGTCAGATCATGAGGACCGGGTTTACCCAATGGAGAGAGCTTAAGAGCAAACACTAGTACATCAAATGACCATGTCAAACCATGAATCTAAAGTCTAGACACACAGAATCCAACAAGAAACAAACAATAACCTTTGTCCAGACTCCTTTTACATCTTTCCTTCACAATAAATCCAGGGAATGGCATGGTGAGGTGCACAAAAAGCTGCCGGCCGTATATCAAGCCCCCCTCTGGTTCACAGTGCTAAACACTAACAAGCTTGACGTAAGCCACCATCATCCCTACCAAATGGCTCAGGCAGGCTAATGTCTTGTGACAGGGGACTTACCGGGTCGTAGTTGCTCAGTGACTTTGAAGAGGCGAGGCTGTATGTTTGCATGTATTTGCATGACTAGATCAGGCATACGTGTGCACGTGTTCTTGAACAAATATAACAAAACCCTCATTGAATCCAAATGGCCGTCATCTGTCTGAGGGAACCCTCAGCTCCTGGACTTTGAAGTCGTTTGACCTTTGACCGTTATTTATGTAAGACAGGGGTACATCTCATGAAGCCACTGTACAATACCATTGTACAATTGAACTCAAATACACACACACACACATTTACAAGCCTGCTTCCTCATTGCCAACAGTGACATAACACCTTTACACTCAAAAATCACCTCTGTTTCAAGTCTTTTAGAACCCATTTAAAAGCCATTCATTTTCATATTCGCAAACTCCGACAGACATTTGGCCATTTAAAAAGGGGACCCCTATGGACTGCGGGTTTGGAAGCCAAAACAATTACAAGATTAAATTTCCTGACTGATTCTGTTACATTTATTTGTACAGCTGCAAAAGAAAAGTGCGGGGATGCAAGAGCGTCTGGCTGGGCTGTGTGTTTCTGTCAGCTTCTTGGCTCGTGGGGGAACCTGGACCTGTTACAAAAGAAATGGACTGCTGTATGTCAGCGAGTCTCATGTTTGCAGCTGGGGAGTTAGAGAGAAACCGAGACAGACACAGAGACAGAGAGAGAGAGGGAGACAGGGAGACAGAGAGAAAGGGTTGGCACAGATTTGGCCCATATGCTAACATTTGGCCATTCACTACAACTATTCACTTCTGCGGCAGCGCCTGTGAACTGGGCATTGTGCGCCTCATGTTGACGGCACAAAAGTGAAGAGACAACATCCTGCTGAGTGTGAGGCCTGACGCTCCATCTGACAACACTAACATTTGGTCCACACAACCAGCAAACTATTATTACAGTTTGTGTAGCAGATTGGAGTCGTAGTAATACAAACATTTATCAGAGGCAGAGCTGCTCAGGAGGAAGACTTTATTTCATTGGTTGAGTTAAACCTCAATGGGCGGGGATAAAGATTGAAGTTTGCTAACTGGCTAACAGTCTAACATTACCAGAAAAACGGTGGTTCTTTGGCTCCGCCCACTTAGGTTTAACTTAACCAATGAAATTATTTCTGTCTCCAGAGCTCTGCCTCTGATGAATGTTTGTACAGCTAAAACTCCAATCTTGTGCGTGTAATTATATCACTAGACTACAGTAGAGGCCAACATTAGTGAATGACATTCCCAGATCTTACATTACACAATAACATTCCCAGGTCTTCACTGTAAATTAATAGCAATGCCATATATTGTAGCCTACAATAGTGACCAACATTCCCATCTTGTGAGGTTGAGAATAACATTCCCAGGTCTCGTCTCAGTAAAGCTTCAGTGGCCTAGATACTTAAAAACTCTGCAGCCGAGTAGATGACCTTGATTTAGGAGCTCCTCAATAAATGTGCTAGTTGAATGACGAGTACTGTGTGCCTGCTGCCTGTTGCTTTATTCAAATTACATCACCTTAATTTATTTTGGCATTTAGCGGGCACCTTTTATCCAGAATGCCTTACCAATAGTGAGCACGTAGGGGTTTGGTGTCTTGCTCAAGGAAACTTGGACAGATGCTGGCTGTTGCAGGATTTGAACCTGTAAGCTTTGGGTTACAGGACAGTCTCTGTACCCACTAGGCCAAGCTGCCACCAACCTCCTCATTGGGCAAAAGGGCATCGACAGATTACAGCGTTGCACCAACTGAACAGACGGGTCTACAGTGTGAGGAGGTTATTTTTACCACACCTCTGAAATGTACTGCAGAATACAGCAACTGCAGCAGAGGAGGGACACAAATGCAGTTTCTCACTAATATAATGTCATTGAGAAAAACAGCACTATGGGTTGTTCCTTTTTGTCTTTAAACGTTTAAAAAAAAATTGACTATAGGAGGAAGAAGGTTCCCACTTATGCAAAATCCCAATCAAAGCCCTTTCCTCAGAATATATCAACTGCTTAATATACATCCATATAAGGCCTATACTATAATATAAAGTACAAGTTCATTTATTTACATACAGTACTATACATTAAGGCTATGTTTCTCAATCTATGTGGCTCACGACCCCCAAAAGCAAATCAATGCCAACCTGCAACCACATGTTACAGGCATCAACACAATAGTGAACACTGACACCAAATAATGATTTTTATTTTCCATTTTCAGGCTATTTTACTTGATTGATTATTGGAAACAGACATTATTTGACTATATTAAACGCATGATAGTACACTTAAATATTATTTATTAGGTCCATTAATATGCTATCCTTTGGGGTTTATTCCCATTGACATGAATTACGTATTTCTCTTCTGGCTATGACAAAGTCTGGACGGTAGAACATTTCAGGGATTCGTTTTACTCATTAACCGGCTGCTCTGTTTGGCAGTGACTGGAGAGCTGCTAAGGACTTTCATACATGCACATCTGTTGCTGCCTTAACAGTCGTCCAGAGTTGAAGAGCACATGAAAACTTCTGTTTGGCCAGAAGGAACAATAAAACATTTCTGTCATTTTCAGTTTGGGACATCACACACTTGTGCAACATATATTAATAACAACATATGTATAGTCAATAGCTATGTAATAAACTCACCACAGAAGACCACACAGACAAAGAATGACCGTTTTCTGATCTTGAAAGCAACCATAATGATGGAGCAAAACAGTCCAACCTAATATGGACAATGATGCCGCTAGTAGGAAAAACAACAACTATATAATCAGGGTTAGAATTAATTAGGGTTAATGAAATGTAGACACTAGAGTAATGATTGATTGATGTATGCTTGCACATGAAAAACATAGCAGTACACATCTATCAAAAAGACCAAACACAAAAAAGCCAGAGACCTTATTTCCATTGTGGTCCCCTGAGTGTGTGAGTGCATTGGATATGTGCGTGCATGTAAGTGGAAGTAACAAAAACATTTTATAAGGACAACAGTGAATACAATCACACGAATACTTCTTGAAAGAAAACTAACATATTAAACATATTAAAACAAGACAACCTGAAACAACAGATTACAATTGGGAATATTTCCATGTACACAAAAGGCTGAAATGAATAAAATAGAAGGAACCAGTCGGCATTAACAATTCAAGGGCGCTAAAAGGAAATAAAATGTCAGTAGTGTGTGTAATAAAATAAAATCTAATCCAAAATGTCAGTAGTGTGGTGTGTGATAAAAATAAAATCTAAACCACCTATTAAGACATAAAAATGGTTAAGAATGAAGACCAGCTATTATACAACCAGCTACTGTGCATCAAGTCTACGTAAAAAACAAACAAAAAACAGAAACACCTCAATGGAAAAAATGCATAAAGATGCTGGAAACTTCTGGATCTGAACCCTATGTAGGAAAACCACAGCAGAACTCAATTAGACAGAGGAATGTGTCGCCTTTGTTGTTTTCAGTGGAATGTCGCCCACATTGTTCCACAAACAATCAAACGATGCTCGTTGGCATTTTCTCCATGTACTTCCTTCCCTGTGGAACCCCTTCATGTCCAGACAGAAGTAATTCTCATGGATTCATTTACTAAACGGTCATCTCTATCACTTTGTCATCCAAGAAGAAAGGAAGTCTCTGTTGGATTAGAAAAGCTTGAATGAACTTTGAATAAGCAGAAGTCAATTTAGCTTTCGCCAAATCCTGTTCCCCTGAGGCAGCAAGAGTGTGTGACTCCATTTTTTACTTTAGTGAATTGTACGATTTAAAACATGCAATGATGTTCCAGCTTTAAAACTCTCAAGAGACATTGCATTGGCGGCAGTGGCTCAGGAGGGAGAGTTCCTGCCCAGCAACTGCAAGGTTGAAGGTTTGAGTTCAGCTTCTCCCGGGGAAAAAAAATCAGTCGTAGTGTCCTTGAGCAAGACACCTAACCCCAAATTGCTCCCGTTGAGCAAGTTGGCCTTGCATGGCTGCCTCCTGCCACTGCCTCCGCCAACGGTATGATGATATGGAAGTCGCTTTGGATAAAAGCAGCTAAATGCCGTAATGTAATATTTCAGAGACAAAACATCAATCCGATCAGAAGAATCTCCTCAAAACTAAAATGCCTGGCTACCGACCACAATTCAAAAGTAATCTACTGAAACAAGATTGCCAAGATAAATATCATGTTTGGAACCGGATACAGCTGAAAAATCTGTACCTGCACATCCAGTTACGACAACAGCCAAGTCCAGGAGCATGCAGCATCTCCTCTCCCTGTCTGAACTGGCTTAGTGCAACCCCTCCACCCTCAAGGCTATCCAATGAAAATAGATCTATTGCATTGCTCTGGTAATCTCCGGGGCCCTGCCATGGATGGCTACCTGTCCCAAATTAACGACCGGTAATTCAAGGTTTGGAGACAGGCAGGTTTCCGTGACTTGGGGGAGCAAAACACTACTTACTGCAAGGCCCTGAGGCAAAGTGTGATCGGCCTGTTAAAGAGTTGACAGCTGTTTAGCTGAAGGGCTCGAGAACATAAACAGAGACGTGTGCTCCCTACCCACACGCCTGCTTTGTAGTCAAATGGATTATACTTCACAGGATCTCTTCATAAGTGTGTTGCATAATCCTGACAGAATCCAACACTACACCCAAGTTCAACAGCACGTGTGTAAGTACTACGTCCCCTGGCCATCGGACAATCATCTTGCAAATTAATCTTGGCAAGAGGTTTGAATCTGTAAATGCTGCTGGTTACGATTGAGTCGACAATAAACAATAGTGGGCAACATCTGAGGTTTATGCACAAACTGGCCATTCAACAATAGAAACAGTATGGCTTGAGCAGGGACACTGCAGGAAGACAATACTGCTGATGCAATTATTTTCATTTGAGAAAGTATGTCGTTCAAAAATTTGGTGCAGCATTGTGACTTCCTCAAGTGAGAGACAGAAACAATAAAACAATTCATTTTGTTCAATATTGTAGAACTGTAGTCAACTGTTTTATGACAAGGCAAAACGCGGCTCAGGCACAGAGACAATGGCCCAACTGCCATCTCTTTTATCATCATAAAAGAGATTTAAAAAATCTTGCCTCTGGCAAACATCAGTATTGAAATGGGTAACATCTGACTCTACATATGAGGGGCCTCTTGCTGGGGCTCCCTCAACTCACGGAGCTTCAACAAGTTCAGCCAAAGGTCAGGAGTGGCGTTTGCCTACGTATCAATCATCCAGACCTTTTCACAAGCTGCCACCACCACCATTACCACCACAGGGTTCTCAAAGGAAGCTAATGGCGTTGAAGGCCTGGCTCCTCTATTGTGATTATGGGCTGTTTGCTCTGTGCTTGGTGTGTTGGCATGTTGGCGGATGGAAGGAGGGAAAGGAAGCTACGCATGCTGGTGAACCTTTAAGCAAGGTGGCAACGCTGCAGTAGGCTCTCCCCCTGTCCTGTCCCACAGACCTCTGGGAAGGTGGCTTATTGGTGACTAGAGGATTCTGACCTACTGTCTCTTTTTAGCACAAGCCCAATGTACTATTCTAGCCCAGTGACCAATTAATTGCAACAACATCGACAGGTTCACCTTACAGTGGCCTAATAATAATAACAATAATAAGGCGGGGGATTGATCAATAGACATTGTAGGGTGATTTTCTGCTATGGGACAGTACAAATCTTGCTTATTGCGCCATTATTGTAGCCCGATGTACAGCTCCACCAAAGCTTTTCGTATAGAGAGGATGATGTGGTGAAGGAGGAGGATGAGAGAGATGAAGAGCTTGTCTGGTTTACCAGTGATGGTAAAGACTGATAGACTTACCAATGGGCCAAAGAACCAAACAAACACAGTTTGCATTTTTCTCTTAACACAGTTCCATCTAAATGTTTATGGTCTGATTTTTGAGTTTAAAGGACAATGTTGCTTCATTAACTCACAAAACTACCATGTTAGGTTTCTCCATTAACGAGGGGAGGAACTTTACACAAAATGGGAAAATGGGAGCTTTTTCCACAACTGAATGATATTTAATTTCCTATATTCTAGTCTCTCAAGTCCACCCTGACCTCTGACCTCCCTGTGGAGGGGGGCAAGAGAAAATTTGGTTTTACCTACAGGGAATCAATAAAGAATCACAACGATATTAGGGAGAAACCGCAACGTAGCATGGGCTAACACAATATAGCAAGCCTATGTGGGGTGAGATACAACATACTGTTATTACTTCTCTCTCCAGAGAGCAGACGGAGGTGCTCAAGGCATCTGGGGCCAATGTGGGCCTGGAAAACAGAATAGCTTGTATCTTTTTGCCTAATTTTAGCACGCATCGTGGGGTTTCACTGACTTGGCAGAGGCTGTATCAGATTTGGGCTCAGATCGGATCATGGTTCTGAAGCCTGCGCGGCAGACCACTGCTAAATCACCACAATCAGTTACAGATCCAGCCAAAGACCACGCAGAGGTCTAACAGATTTGGAGACATCCAGCAGATACGGTGAGCGTATACTGTACAACTGAGTTGAGAAAAAAACGCTCTGAGGAAGCAGCAGAGGTTTTAAACCAATGGAGCCGAACTGGAGCCGCAGCACAGAGACAATGAACAAAAGACTATTATGAAACAGGGATCATCGCAGGTAATGACGGTTAATGGAGCATAATTGCCATAGTGGTACACGGTGGAATCAGCACTGGACCGAAACAGTCCAATCCTGTGCCGAATCTCAGCTTCTAAGGGGAGTTTTAGAAACGGTGCTGATGACAGTGGACAATTTAGGCTCAATCCGTTATGATAGATGGCAATGTTTCATAGACTAAAACGTATTTGTAATGGCTACCATCTTTGAAGACCACCCCGAAGTCACAAGAACGATGAGCTCTTCCGGGAAAAAAAGCATATAACAGCATTTCATAAAAGCGTTTAGCTACAAAACCATATCACATCATTGTCCAACAGAAACAGAAGTGAAAAGAAGAATTACGTGTGGGACAGAATGTTATGCAAGAACATACCACATGTCTACTATTCACATGTGCAAACCACACGCTGTATGCAACAGTAATGAATTAAGTCGATTTGTAGTCATGGAGAGCACAATAAAAAAGGAAAGGGAGACATAAATAAGCACGCTGTTCAAGAGGAGGGGAAAAAGCACTGTAAAGCAGATTAGTTATACAGAAATCAATGGTGGATAATATATTACAGTCTATGATGCCACAGTTTACAGTGTGAGGAGTGAAAACCAGGACTCAGCTCCTTTTCAACCTTCTTTTCCTTTTATGTGTGGACATCTTCACGCACTTCACACACACACACACACTTTCTGCTGCTGCTCTCTTATGTTAGCCAGAAAAGCACAATGTTCCCAGGCACACAGTGGATCCTGTGAGAGTCTTCTGCGTGGGAAACCTTACATAACCCCCGGTTACTCATCTGCTCCTACTCAGCAAGACGTACTGGCTTCATCTGAACACAAGCAACATTACGTTTTCAATTTAGACAGTAGCTGTCAGCTCACACTTTTACCAGAACTTATAATCAGGGCAGGGGTTCGGTTTCTTACTCAAGGACACTACAACGGGACACCAGGCTGGTGACGGATACCAGCAGCTGTGGGGATCAAACATGCAACCTTCTGGCTATGGGAGTTTCTCTAACCACTAAACCATCATCTGAAGATAGTTTACATGTTAACCCCACAACCACAATCACCCAACCATTCTCAATATTCTCTACGTTTACACACAAACAGACAAAGAGCTGCTCAAGAGGCAGAAATCATCTCAAATTACGTAAATGCGTACATGTGTTTAAATTGTTGTTAGCAAAATTAATAGCTAAATAGCTTCGACTTGAAAACGGTTACAGATATCAATAGATCCAGTGCCATTAAAGAGACAAATATACGTAGGTAAAAACGTGGTAAGTTTGAAAAGCCTGACATTAAATGCAGACTGTGACAGGGACGATTATGTGAAAACCCCAACACCGCGATGGAACCGGACGTCCATATTTGGGACTGACGGATATTGAAGTGACCTCACAGCATGGTCAGTCACCTGCTAATTAAGAAACAGTGAAAAAAATAATAATAATGTATATATATATATATATATATATACACAGCACCCTGTGGACTGGTCTGTCAGCTGCAGCAGGGCTGTTTTCGATGTCACACCTCGCTCTCCGGGGATCGGCCCACTGTCTAGCGCAACTGGCACGCTCTGAATGACTGTACTCTGCTTGTGTACACAAGTCTGGAGACCACCTGCTAGTTTGTTTCACACGTGGCTGTCTTCTGTACCTTCTATCACGAGGACTCGCACTCAATGCAGATGAAACTTTATTTAATACATTAAAAAGATCTTTCCTTTGAGAAAAATATTGCATTAGAAAGCAAATGTAAAAACAGAAATATAAATAAAACCCAAATGACATAGGAAACTTTGTCTGTTAATCTGTGGAAAGCAGTCTTGTGAGGCTTACATATGAACACATATTTTAAAGACAAAAAGGTGTGTATACCCTGAACCTAACCTCAAGGATTTAATTCCAGGCATACATAAGATAAATAAAATATTGTTCACCAACACATTACTAAACCCTCAACAGACTCTTTGAGTTACTGTATAGTTCTCTCTGACAGGTAACAATGCTGCATGAAGGAAATTGCCTTTCCCTGCTTTTAAGGACAGGACATGTTTTAAGTGACCGGAAAGTGACCCTCTCACTTGAAGCCAAAATACCATATGGAGCCTGGCAGCCTTGAGGATGAAAGCTGTCTTAATGTTACATCCTTGAGTTTTTGAAATATACATAAGCGCTAGCAAGCCCTTCTGTTCTCTCTTCCCTTCTGCAGTGACATCTCATCGCTTACGCAATCCATGTATCTCTGTGTCCATAAATAGCTTTAACCTTTTATCCAATTTAATACTAACCACTTTTCCCCACAGGACCAACAGGCTTGCAGGCAACGCGGCCAATGTACTTTCTTCTTCTAGTCTGTCACCTGCTCATGATTATAAAGTGACATGCACAGCATACATGCGGTAACACACACACACACACACACACACACACACACACACAAGTTGACTCTTCTTCATGACGGGGCTTGGGGAACAGGAAATGTGTCTTGGGGTTTGGCG
>OMOT01059882.1:3051-19877 GCA_900312575.1 Acanthochaenus luetkenii | reverse complement strand
CTTTCTTCTTCTAGTCTGTCACCTGCTCATGATTATAAAGTGACATGCACAGCATACATGCGGTAACACACACACACACACACACACACACACACACACACACACACACACTAGCTGTCACATTCCACTAACCACTCTGTGACAGTAATTCCCAAAGACAAGTGGAGGAACTCAAAGTGGGAGAAGTTTTCCAGGACTGGCTCAGCTTTCGCCTCTCACTTCAACAGAGCAATGAATCAAACACCACACGAGAGACAAGAGAGCCATGTGACACATCAATATTAACAATGCGTCAATGGCGCAAAAGTTCAGAGGTCAAATCACGACTACTTATTTTGAGTCGTTGTTCCTTTGTGGTTTTTTTGTGCCCTTCAGTAAGTGAGTGTACCCTAACGAACAAGCTACTGCTAATTTACTGCTGATGCATGTCATCCAAATATGTTGTGGATCACCCTTGAAGATCCTCACAAAGGTGCATTCTTACCCTTCCCATCATCAGTCAAACCTTAAACACATAGTGTCAGTGGATCTCAAGGAGTCGAACACATGATGTCAACAGGGAATCACGCAAGCAGCGCTGTCAAAAGACACTGCCCTCTAGCAAAGCAAGAAACTAAACGTTATAGTCCACCAGTCTGTGGTTGGTAACCTGCAACTTTCACCATATGAACTATATAACCAACCAACTACATTCTTAAGGTGCTAAGTGTAGCATTTTGACATCAATAAAATATTACTCCATTCATTTTGAGACTTTAGTGTTATTACTCTGAACAATTGCCACCATCGTTGAGAAGATTGGCAGCCTTTCTACACTGCATTTTACATCGTGTGCCACCGGGTGGGATTTGGCGGGAGGAGGAGGGCGCCGTTCTTCCAGTGCAAAAAGGAGCAAAAGTCTTTAGAGTTTCTTGCGATTGTAAATGTTGGAATGAGTGAAAGGGCGATAAATAAACAAAAACAAAAAACCACTTCCATTATGTTATATTATTATACTCACACTTGCTTAACGACTTAACATAACTGCTGAGAGGAGGGATGTTCATACTTCACCTTCCTTCATTAATGTCATAGCACTCTGAACTTTCTGCCTACCGAACCTGTTGATGCTCGAGCAATGTTCACTTATCTCACTGTTGCACTTATTGTAGGTCACTCTGGATAAGAGCGTCTGCTAAATGTCTAAATTGTAAACAGGGTTTAAATGTTGTTTGGGTGGCTCAGTGGTTAGCACTGTCGCCTCACAGCAAGAAGGTCATGGGTTCAAATTTCGCCTGGCCCTTTCTGTGTGGAGTTTGCATGTTCTCCCCGTGTTCGCGTGGGTTTCCTCCGGGTGCTCCGGTTTCCTCCCACAGTCCAAAGATATGCAAATATATGTGTACGTATGTAGTGTAGTATATGACATAATGTACTATGTATATGATGCAATGTAAAGCCCTTTGAGACATGCTTGTATAAAACATTGAAATGTGGTCTTAATCTTTCAGTTCTATAGTGGTTATATGTTAGAGGCCCTTTTAATCCTTTGTATCTTTCAGCAGGACCTCGGTGGGTTTCAGAACACCCTTTGAACCTCTTTTGGTTTCTTGGGTTGGCTGCTGCAGTGACTCTTGTTCTCCTGTCTTCCATCTCTTGTTTCCATTCACATGAATGATGAAATGTAGAATGGCCTTATGCCAATGTTTACATAAACTCATCTTTGAGGAAGCTCAGGACTAAACTAAAAGGTCATGGTCTTTCAAATGCCTTAAAGGTCCCCTAGAATGAGGGATAGCTGTTTCTTGTCAAGCTGTATATTTTATTTTTGTCTACAGACACTCCTATTCCACCTCCTCACGTTAAGAGAAATACAGATATACAGTATAATGCTCAGGCAAGAACAAGCATTTTTCGAAGGACGTCGTATCTCTGCAGGTGCAGATCTGCGTAGATCTCTGAAGATGTGTTACATGTCTATTACATGTATGTGAAAACTCTAGAGGCTGTACAATCACATGCTCGAAACACTCACACAGTCTCCCCAAAGAAGAGCACTGCCCCTCCTCTGCAGCGATTAATAGCTCTCTGACCCAGTTCATCCTCTGGCCGAGTCCATGTGCTCAGAGTGGCAGTGATTCTTGATCTAGAGGAGGAAAACGTTAACGGAAATACAGATTATTGACTTGAGAGTCAGTTGCAAGTCAATAATTAGTTTAGTTGTAATTTGTCTATTTTAGGGATTCGTCACAATGTAATGAGTCTAGTTCAGGTCTCTTTGTCTACATTTATATTCCTAAGAGTAAATATCACTTGATGATTTTGAGATGCATGTAAGGTTTAGAAAATGCAGTGTTCAGTAAACTAAAATAAGGAATAATTCAGAACAGGTCAAATCCAAAGATTCTTGCTTATCATTCCTTTGCAAAAGTGAGAGAGACAGTTCAGGGGCAAAGAGTCTATGTTCATGTGATTGAATATCTAGCGCTGGAAACTGTTCAACAAATTCAAATCTAACTCACATGGTACCTCACACTGTGTGGCAGACGGCTCACAGCAACAGCAAGTTTCCTGTCTGCTCTGGACTCCCTCCTTGAAATATGTTAAAAATGTTAAATCTGTGTACAGCCGAGTTTACCACACTGTGGCAGTGATTATTATTCAATGAGGCTAAAACAGCTTAGCAAGTGCACCATGCACCCCCAGACTAAAGCCATGCACATGCCAGATAGTGTCGTTTCCACTCAGGCCTACCCAGTGCTATTATACATGAAGCTGTGAATAAGCACAGGGGTTGCCAAAAAAAAAAAAAAAGACTGAAAAGCTCCAAGGCTCTAAAAGTCTAAAAGTAAAATGTAGTTTCAGACTTTGCAGACAAACAGCAGCCTTCAAACACGTTACAGCAGACAGTGTTCTTGGCATTCAGGACACACACCTGGCAGACAGACACAGGGGACTGGTTTCTTCTATACTTGTTTTTTTAAGAGCTTAAACGGTCTGAATACCGACGCCTGGTTCCCTTCTTTATGCCTCCCATTCCTCTGGACTCTTGATAAGCCCCTCTGATTAAACAAGCCAACTTTCCTGCTACTAAAGTGGCCTAGCCCTGAGCTAAATGTTAGTATTCCAGCCAGTCCATCCCATTTCCATCCTGATTAGACGATGGAACAATGTTTGGGTTGTGGATTAACCCTGTGCTTGGCCCCCATTTGGCGCTACTCACTTCCACACCCAAACCCCCCAACTCCCTCCCACTCATTTCTCCCCCATTCTCTCCCAGGCTCGGCGGGGCCTTGAGCCCACATAAGGGGGAAGGAAGGGGTATTTGGCCGGAGGATGGCTTGGCGGTTGAGGGGATATAGGGGAGGGAAGGGTAGCTACACAGTAAAGGTGACACTGATTTCTAATGTGTGAGCAGCTATAGAACATATCAAGTTGACCACCACACAGGCAGACGCGTGTAAATCAACAGCAAGTGCAAGTACAGAAAGTAAATCAGGATGCGTGTTTGTGTGTGTGTCAGTCATGCCATGCTGTTTAAATGGAAAGTAAAAGAGTGATCATGCTATAGCCAACATCTTATCAGCCTAAATCACAAAGTGGGGCTGCAATAGAGAAGAGTGTCCCATCCCTACTAATTGAGAAGCCATAGATTCGCCCTACTTGCCCAAATGAAATTCTGGTGTCGAGTATGGACACTTCTCCTCTAACAGGAAGTGACAAAATCAGAACTTAAGAGCGAAATACAAACTGTCTCCTAAACAGCAGTGAGCAGCGCTCCGTCCAGAGAAAGCTGGACTCACCAACGTTAGATCTTTATCCTCTCTCGTCCCTTTGGTATTTCTGGTATACAGCATCGCAGCCAGGTTGGTAAACAAGAGTGTACTGGTGAGCGGTTTACTGACGTGACGTCACATCATTTCTGGGTATTGAAGTTCAAATTTGACAGTTACCTCTCGCTGCCATATGGAGCCGCCAACGTGCAAAGTAGCCTGGAGCAGATTGAACATTTTTGAGCATGGAACCATCTAAATGTTTTAACTACCGAGTGATGAATTTCAGGTAATTTCAGGAATACACTGTATATCACTTCAGATATGACCTTTTAATGCAGGGGGTTTGATAACCCCGTGGCCTGGCTGCAATGCAGCTCTGCCACCAGGTAAAAAGCTGCTGAGAACGGAAAACTGTCTGATTTCACTAACAATGTCCCTATAGAGGACTAGGGAGACGGGCTGGACTGGACAGATCCACACAGGGCCTTCATTGTGTCCCCCCACACTGGCAGAAGGGGAGGCTTCATCCCCCTACCCCCCTCCAGGGACCCCTACACTCCCCTCAATCCGCAGTGGCACAATGTAGCTGTTACCCTGGGTGTGCAGTTACAAATCCCCATTTTACTTACCCTGTTCACCCCAAACACATTTTCATTCCAGTGAAATTAGAGACAGGAAGTGAATGTGTGAATGAATAAATGAAAGAGCAATGCGGGGAGTTTGAAAAAGAAGACAGTGGAGACACCGGAGTCGTTTCTTTACGAAAATATGAAATGAGATTGGGCCAGATTGAAAATTCAAGAAGACAAGACAATTCATCAACAAAAAGCTAAACATTAAAATTTTAGGCATTTGGCCGACACTCTCATCCACAGTGACTTATGAGTGAGCAGGTTCAGTGTCTTGCTCAAGGACACTTCAGCAAGACACGTGGCTGTTGATGAACACATACTGGTAGTTACATGGATCAAAGCTGTGAACTTTCGGTTACAGGACGGTCTCTCTAAACACAAGGCCACCCGGAGGCGTCTAGGTTGGACATATAAAACAATCCAAACTCCAGTGGTATTAATTATCTAAAAGATGGACCAACACAGAGCGCTCTGCTCCATCCCATCCCATACCTACCAGGAACTCAGTGACAACATCCTGCAGCTCAGCAGGATCAGAGACAAAGGGCCTCCGTGTCGACACCGGCCCCCTGAACTAAGCTTCCTATAAGCAGTGGGGCTTTTCCAGGGGCCTCCACTAGTCTCCAATATCCTGCTTGTTCCAGTCTCCCTAAGGCCGAGGGCACTGCTGGCCGCCGGCCACAGTTGGAGCCACGCTGGGAGCCAGCCAGCCAGACAGACAGACAGAAGCAAGTTTTTAAAAGGTGCGCTTGGGGAGCACAGTGGCCCTTTTAGAGTTCAGTGCGTAGTGTTTAGAGAACCCTGCAATAATCACAAACATCAGTTTTAAAAAATACAAATACAGGAAGTGTGTTAATCTGGTGTACATTTTTGTTGACAGTGGGTATATTGTCTAAGTCTAAAGTCCTATTCACATGAGACTAGTATTATGTGAGGACCTCTTGAAATTAATGAATTACGCCAAAAATGTGTCACTTTCTGATTTAGCTAAGTGAAACTTGGAAGTTTGCGCCGAAAATGCAGTCAAAACTTTCCTCTATAGATTCCACCACTGCCTCCATTTTTCATGATTGGAGGAAGATAGAAATTGTGCATCTAAAAGAAGAAACACAAATCGTGCCAAGCGCAAATTACAGCTGAAATTACAAATTCAATTTGTACAGGATTAGTGTTATCAGGGGCCACGGCACATTCTCACGGGATTAAAATCACCAATGATCGCTGCAATCATTTAAATGACAGGACGTCCCCAGGAAATATTAGTCCCATGCAAATAGTTCCAAGACAATAACTTTGACTAACTGATTTTGTTCATCAAGATTAGTGAAGTGTAGCACATTTATTTGGCGACTGAGCAACATAAGATTTGGTACTGCATGCTTGTGAAGTGCACCGCGCTCAATACAGTATCCAGGCAACAGAGGCAAGAGGGACGATAACAGCTAGATGCATCGGTGTGCTGTCAATTGAAGGGAGGGAGGCCTGTACGCCCGCCAAAACAAACCAAAAACCCTCTACACTTTCAACATGACGGGATTCTGTTCCTCACAGTGTACACGTTCAGACATGCCCTCTCTTCTCCTCATTACAAAGCTTTGTTCTCAGCAAAGGCTGAACTAATCAGGAGTTTCACTGACATACTGTGTCAACACTGGGGCACAATGGGGGTGAAGCAGCGTGTTTACAACGGCTTCTGTGCTCACAAGTGTCCGAGGTTCAGGACAGCCCTCGGCCAGTGGGGGAATCATGTTGAAATGTCCACTTGAGGAAATATTCAACATTGATTTGATTCCATTATAATTTGGTTCCCATATCACCGTCACTATAATTGCATATCATATTAAAACAGACTACTAGGATTCCCAAGATAGACATGTACTATGGAGTGAATTGTGGTTCAGTATTCAGAAATATATAAGATCAATACAAATACAAATGACAAACACTAATATTTTTGACAATCCACAGGCAAATACCTAGGAGTTACCATACTTTAAAAAAAAGTTATTAGTAACAATATATTTTCAGAGCCAAAAATATAATATTAATTATTGAATCCGCATTTGTGATTCAAACTACATTTGTGACTGCCATTTATTTGTAGGTCAACCAATTCACAAATGTAAATGTGTACATTGGTTCACCGGCACAAATTTGTATTCATCCCCACATTCATCCTCATTGATATATTTATGAATATTGAACCGCAAGTCACACTCCATAATGCACTATCAAACAAGATGAGTCAGCTTGCTAACGGTGTGAGAATATCAGCTTGCAAGTGCATTCTCTTGGGTTGACACCGTTACTGGATGACATGGCAGAGCTACAGAGAAAAAGAGCTTTAGTGACTTCAAAGCTTGGAAAAGCCCCTCAACACCACATTAAGGACTCAAATTCCTGAACGTGCAAGTGCAGCGTAATGGCACCTCTGTTCCCTGACAGTTTCCCAAGGCTAAGTCCAAGATCCCTACTGGCCTCCCTCTCTTGCTCCTGGGAACACGGGCGTCTGTCAGTCCAAGTTAGCAGTGAGCTCCCATTAGGACAGGGAAGAACCGGAGAGCTAGGCTTCCCTTACTGCTAATGCACAGAAATCCTGCCTTTGTGCTTCTCCCCAGGGGGGTTTGGGCCTTTGAGAAAGAGTCCCAGGCCCGATACGGTATCCTCCATGGACAAAAGAGTAGCACACGTATCTGAACTTCTTTTGAAGCTGAGGTGTGATAGTGTATATCAGGGGTTCTCAAACATCTTCGTATCACAGGCCGCTGAAACCACAGACCATTTGATGAACATTTTGTCTCAGTTGACCCCCTCATGGGCAAACATGTGTTGTTAATTTAGTATTGTTTAACTGGCTTTGAGAGCCACTGGTGTATATTCATACTGATGTCCAGCAAGGGATAATAAAGAAAGAGGTAAAGTAAAAGGTTGAGAAAAGTAAAGATAGGAACAAATAATTTCACGACTAACATTTTTTTTTCTAACAAAATTCTAAATTGATAATCAGATTATTCTGCTAGATACTGTGATCACGATTATTAATAATAACTATTAGTCTTGATGATTTGATGAACAAAATGTGTTTAGTTATGTTAACATGTTATGTATGTACATATTTTCAACCATAGAGGAGATTCAAAATGAAAGAAAATGTTGCCGATACGGCAATATTCTATGATTCATAATAGTGGAAAACAACATTGTGATATACAATTACACAAGATTAATTGTGCAGCCCTAGTCTCAGTTGTTTGAAGCAGCTATTTGACAGATGTGTTGTTGCCTGTATGTGAGACAGAACCTCCTGTAGTTAATTAACCATCACAGACCCGTTTAGTCTAGTCATGTATATTTATAAAGCCCTTTATCACAAGCATGTCTCAAAGGGCTTTACATACCATCATATACATACATCACTATATACCATACTACATTACACTACATCATATACAATACTGCACAAAAGCACACTCCCACCTACAGGCAATTTAGAGTCTTCAGATCACCTGACCTGCAGGTCTTTGGACTGTGGGAGGAAACCCATGCAAACACGGGGAGAACATGCAAACTCCACACAGAAAGGATGCGGGGCGGAGATTCAAACCCATGACCTTCTTGCTGTGAGGCGACTGAGCCACCTTGTTGTCTGCCATTCCACTTAGAATATGCTTTTCAATCCTCTGTATGCTTGTGTGTGTTTCTATCTATTGGCCCGTCTATGTTTAAACGTAGACCATGTCCAGGCAAGTATAGAGCTCTTTCTGCATCCTGATATGACCTCGCAAACCCCATGTCAGAAAACAAAAACCTTTCCAGTGTCATCTGTACAAGGAACTTGTGTCGTTCTGAACTGGAGCCTTGGACAAAGATGCTTTTCTATTATAATGAAAGAAGCTACAGGCTACAGTACTCTCTCTCTCGCTGACATAGATCAGGTCTGTTGGGGTTCAGTCTGTGTTGTCCAGATGTTAGATTTATGTACAAGGGGCTCTCTGGGTTTATAAAAAATTGCTTTAAACAGCAGCAATGGGCATAGACAGGGGCATACATAGAGCCAAGGTCTTTGACAGGGAACAAATCCACACCAACACACCCGTAATGCAGATATATAAAGAACATAGATATTATTACTGATAGATGCATTTTCAAATACTGTAGAGCTACATCTGGTGGTGCCAACGTGTTTGTGGAGGGAACTAATACAAATGAAGAACGGGAAGGGTGGATTACTGATGTCTGATCATTTACTACATGAAATGCATAAAAAACACATAAAATGCAACAAAAAATGGCACAATGGGGCACAAAATCAAGTAAGTACCCTGAGATTATCAAGTAATTCAGTCTGTTGCCTCTGAACATTCACACATACACCTGCTGGCCTAGGAATGAATCAAAGCAGAATGTCCTCTCATGCATCTCCCCTATTCTGGCCTGTTCTCTACGTTCAAACTGTCCAATAAACAATAAGGTGAATGGCCCTTTAAAGAAAGCAAACAAATCACACCACAGTTTGCATTGTTTACCAATTACGGTTGGAATTTCACTTAGTCCACAAAGTCTCAATAGTTTCACAACAGCTATTAAGCTGGAGATCTGGGAACGTTTATTCATCAAGAGCTAGGCCTTGCTCATATTACATAAGTTGCTAAGTAGCTGTTTGAATAACTGATTATATCACTGAGAAACTAAACGTCCATTACTGCGTAAGTGCACAGTGTGAAAATAAACAGCAGAGTGCAGAAGTAGTTCTGAATGTGTCGGCCTACACAGTGAAGTGAAGATAGTTATACAGATAAGGTCTCACCTGTCAATTTGCTTAAAACAAGCAAATGTAATATCAATGGTGTTTGTTGTGGCGTCTTAGACGAGGTGAGTTAGATTAAGTAGACAAAACCAGGCTAGACTTTTGATGTAATCATTCTGAAATTGGTATCTCTCCATTTTGACCTGACCAAGATCGTAGTAGGATCGAAACGCGGTCGTTTTTCGTGTACAGGTTTTTCTCTCTGCCTCTTCTACGGTGGATTTCTCCCTGTCTGATTGTTGAACGTCGGTGCAAAATGGCAGCTCTAGAAACAAGCCCTCGTTCTTTGATTCGGAGGGACTGACACCAAAACCAGACGTTTACTGTTGATGTTTTAGATCTCTGAAACTCCTCAAACTCTCAACCTCCATTGTAGCTGCGCCTGGAAATGTCTTGGTGTGACGTCATTTCGTCTACGTTTGGCCAGTTATCCGCGGGAATAAAATAAATACACCACCAAACATAATGGGTAGGTATATCATCAATATACTGTGTTAAAGTGTTATAGAGTTTTTCCTTTACATTTCTAGATCACCAACATTACAAGCAACCAATAGCAAGAAATTCAAAGGTCAAGCTGACAGTGCCCTGGTAATACATGCAACAAATAGATTAGTAGGATTAGAGTTGATCCCCTGCTACCAGGGATAACCTCACTCAAGGGACTAGTACTGTAAACTAATTAATTTACATTCCATTGTAGCTATTTAGTTGACGCTCTTAACTAAAGAGACTCGCAATAAGTAAACAGCTAGGACACTTTGTCAGGACATAATACTGTATATTGACTGTTGCAAGGATCGAAACGGTGACCTTTGTGGTTACGGGACAATCTCTAACCACTACGTGATCTTGCAGCACATCGAGGCTATGCTTATTTCCACGACCGGGATCGAAAGATTACCAAAATATCCTACTCAAGTGGAAGAACGGTTACTTCGCTGAAATCTGAGATCTGAAAATTAACAGCCTATAAATCTACGTGAAAGTAAAACGTAGCTAATTTAAAATGTACTCGGAGTAAAAGTTACTGAGCTCCTAAAACATTGTTGCCTGGTTTTTCCCATGCAATGCTAAAAAGACAAGGACAGAGATCAAACTAAGATCTTTAATTAAAACAGAAAACACTTCAGAAAACAAAGCGCATAAAACTAATAAAGCCAAAGTGACTCTGCTCTTCTCGACTCAATTTTTTTAATGTCTATATAAAATGCCATTATTGCCAGGTAAATGATATACTATTATACAGTTATATGATATAATATGTCAAAGAGCTACTGTAGGTGCAGCAAGCGTCTCATGGTTGTTTTTTACTGCCTGTGATATTCCTACAGCTAACAGTAAACACATGTGAATCTAGGAGGGAAGAGGTGAAAGTATAGGGGCAGCAACAGAGGGATCAACCAAAAGAACGTCATCAAACTCTGAATTTATCCAACAGAGCTACAGGAAAGCTGGAATGAAAGATTATTTTTCCAAACACATGCCCGCTGGAGATTCATAAGGGTCCTATGGTGCTTCAAATTCATGCAGGCATTATTTACTAAACAAATAAGACAGGAACACTGACATCAGGGTCCTGTTTGAGGGCATACAGGGGTTGAACTGCTGCTGGCTTCTTATCACTGATCTAAAATGTGTTCTTCCATGGTGCATGTCCACTGTGACTTGCTTGCAGCACTGAGTGTGTGTATACTGGGACAGGACTTCAATGAGAGCTGCTAAATGTCCTGTGACAGTTAAATTGTCAACGGCGTTTAACAAATAGCCTACATGGACTGCAGCGCTGGCCGTGGTCCAAACATGAAGCGGCCTGAAGAGACCTCTGCATGCTGCTGTCGCTCGAGAGGGGCTGACCTGCTGCAGTCGGGGAGAACAGGACTCCTATCGTACAAGTCAAACATACGCCATTTAGCGGACACTTCTATCCCTTACGGAACAGTGAGTGCATACATTTTCATCCCGGTTTGGCCCAGTGGAAACCTGAACCCTTCACCCTGGCAGTGGTAGTGCCAGGCTCTACCCACTGAGCTATAAAGGATCACAGGACCAAGTCATTGTTTCAGCCATGGGCCATGCTCATTCAAACAAACAATCAAGGGGAGGAGCTGGAGCATCACTACATGGATTGACAATTGACAAAGTTGTAATCTGCGAGATCCTTGTTTTCTTTAAACGTTGTCTCCATCGTTGGTGCTCAGCGCTCATTGCTGTGGTGTTTCTGCAAGGCACTTCCCAGAGATTACCTGTCAATCAAAACAGTGTGGGCGGAGCTTGGATTTTCTGTTTTTGTAAGTGGCGCCCTTTCCTTTGTCTGTTCAGCCATGGTGGCTATCGCTACCCAGGTCTTCTTCTGTTTATTCTTGACAAACCGGTAAAAAGCATCACTTCCGGTGTGCCAGAGGATTTCCCCCAGAAAAGACCTACCAGACACTTTCATGAACTGGGTATCGGTTGGATCACTGTCACTCGTATTATATCAATTGGCAACAGAGAGGAGTAAAACAGAAATTTATTCATTTTAATTGTTGCAGATTATTTCTTTAAACATATATTAATTGTGAATGTGTTAGATCGTCTAGTAAATTATTCTTTATGGTACTGATAACTGGTAGTTGGTATAAAGTTTACAAGCTATTTGAAAGAGTTTGTTCCTTGCTAGAGGGAAAGAACAAGCAATAAAAGACAAAAAGGAGGGATAGTCAACTTTTCACAGATAACCCTTACCCTGGTCAGGTGCAAGAGACAATGTCAGAATATTACAAAAGACAGGTTTACTATCTAACATCTGCAGATGTTATATTTGTAGGGAGGCGGTTTCAAGCCTGCCGATCAAACTTAGGGTAATTCATGATCAGTAGTGACCTGTTTGACGAGTGCAAAAGGATCATGGGATTTAATCAGGGATACATAATGTAACTGGTAGCCAGGGACGTATTACCTTAAGGATTCAGTATCATAGAGACATCCAGTAAATCCTGCAGTCTCTCCGATGCAGGGTAATCAAAAACAGGAACCGGAGGGGGTGAGAATCTAAATTCAGGTCCTGACAGACGGGTTCCTATACATTTTCCATTGTAAAATCCCTTACCTTTACCTAACCTTAATTTCTTCACTGGATTTTTGAAGACAAAACCTAAGATGACATTTATCTAAATGTATATTAGATATGCAGTCACGTGTATATCTGGAGTGAACAACTTTTGAACACTTTGATATACTGGTTCACTTTTTCATGGCCTGGAAATTACCAAATTAATTTGTTCATATGTTCATACAAACATAGGAACTCTGTATAAGTGCCTCAGTCCATAAGACCTACTGTAATGAGACAATCTAAATGAATGACTAATTAAGGCATAATCATTGTTCATCATTTACGTTCTAGTGGGTTTATACAAATCACCGGCAAATATCATGTGGCGTTAGCCTCAAAGTTAGAGAATTGGTCTTCTGACAATAAGGATATGAAGGTGGCAGATCAAATCCCTGGACTGGTCATGGAAATTGGGGTCGGTTGTGTTTTTCTTTAAGATAGCACACTGGTAGATACAGACTGTAGTGATAAAACAACCACGTGTATTAATGCAAGTCAATAAAGAAATGGTTGCTGGTTCACAGATTCTCTCTCTCTCGTCTCCCAGTATCTAATTCAATGTATCTTTCATTCTAGTGTCGAACCCCTAAAAAACATTTTTCTTTCGTCTTCACAAAAAAGGTCCAAAACTAACAAACACTATGATTGTTGATTTATGATAGAACAGACGGAGGCACGGAAAAAAGAGCGTGAGAAAAATAGAGAAAACAGACATTTATTCTCATGCAAATAACGGCTAATGGTTTGAGATGAATACCAAATAAGAGTCGGCAATGACCGCACAGGGGGGCGGGAGCCCAGCATGTCATCCATCCTCCATTAGAAATATCACAGTTATAAGAGTCAATGTCCTTTCCATGTTTGGTCTTCATCGCCTCAGGTTTTAAGTATCGGAGTCGTTTGTACATGAAATTGGTTTGATAATTAACTTTCTCTCCCTACTTGTTAGCAATGCAGTGATTACACAGCTAGACACGTTAGGCCTTAGCAACTCCTACTCTGATAAAAATCACATATCAATACATTGATGAAGATGGGATCCACTAACTATGTTTTTAAAATACAGAGTGATGAATTTCAGATAAGATAGATTCTCAAAATTGATATATACACTGTAGCATTTTGGAATGAAACCCTTCAAATATTAGCTACACGACACGAGTGCTATATGACTTAACACATATTTTAGCATCTATTTATTCAGGGTGACACCGATGACAGCGGTGCTGCATCATGCAGTCTGACCCAGACACATGCCAGTCAGCTGAGGGACGACTGTGTCACTCTCCAGAGCTGGTGACAGCACGCATTGTTGCTGGGGGCTACCAGCTGGGGAGCAGTGTGTGTGTGTTTGTGTGTGTGTGTGTGTGTGTGTGAATAGGATGGGGATTCAGGGGTTCAGGAATGTTGGGGTGAGTGGGCATAGAATCGTGTGTGTGAGAATGTGTGTGTGTGTCACAATGGAATCCATCCCCACTCAGTTCTAAAAGTCACCATTCATGGTGGCCCGGAGTCATTTTGTTCTCTGCGCTGCAATCTGATTTCTAATGTAAGGTGGATAAATCGCCTCCGGATACAATCTGGATAAGAGTCATGACAAGCCAGGTCCCAGTCTCAATAGGAAAAGTAGACAGATTCTAGTCTAAATCCAGCAAGGAGTATGGGAGGGAAGGATCAAAGATACATTGCCCTGATAATAGATGAAACGCATCATTTTGTGTCCTTCAAATGATCATGCATGATAGAGAAGAGGGAGATAAAGAAGTAAGAGCCAGGGAGAGAAAAGGTAGAGGGGTCTTTCTTCACAACACTTACTGTACGGCTGTCAGCCTTTCTGCCTCATTCACCGCAGGTTGCAGTAGCTCCCTCGATAGTCAGAAAGAGTCCAGCTCCCCAGCGCCCCAAACTCAGAAAACTAGGAAACCAGCTCAGCCTGTGTGACCCAATTAGAAACATCCCCTGGACGGTGGTGAAACATCAGTCTCTGTGCTCCTATCCATCAAACAGACCTGTTTGTCTGCTGAAAATAGCTGAAAATAGCCCGGGATGCAGGAGGGAGCGTGAAAAACGCTTCATGTAATGTGCTTTTAAGATCACCAGATACAATTCTGGGTTTCTATATCCCATCTCAAATCCATGGCTAGTGAGACACTTAGATCATCACACAGGAAGCTTTTTTGAATGTGCCTTTTCTTCTGTCATTTTCAATGTTTTCGATGCGGTGGCATCTCCTCCAAATGTACCTTGTGTTTAGGATGCGGTACGTTGCGGGGCGCTACCCTGTTTTGCTCCAACGTGAACATGTCTGAACTTTAGCCACGCTGTGCATTACATCAATGTCACTCTCTGGTTAATCGAGCGGTTTCATAGGCTGAACAAGCTGGTCGAATCGCTCCATTCATAGAACTCTCTGTGCTCGGTTCTCCCTTGGACGGTATGTAGTACCACATCCTCCGTTTCAGACTGGGCTCCTCATCCTCTTCTTCAAGAACAAGCAGAGCAATCACTAACTTTCTCTTGTCCGTTTTTATTTTCAACAACATTATCATGTTTGTTACTTCAGGTTAGCTAGCTAACGCTAATTAGACAGCTTGCAAGTTGTTGTCAACCTTTGTTTGGCATAGTGAGACCGTCTTAGAACTCTTGTATTAGCGTTCACTCAGTCAATTCCAGTTTGTTATAGCTTATTATTTGGTGGTTGCTTTGAATATTTTTTAACCGTTCAGTCAGTGAAGGGTTCTGCTAAGCGCGCATGCATGCTTTTCCCCCCCATCACCACTCAACTTCGCATTCACACCGGGAAGCTGGCCATTACAACCCCAGATATCACTGCTGACTATTGAGTAAGCTATTGAGTAAGCTCCAGCAGATGGGAATTCAGTACAGTACATTGCTCACTGGAAGATAGTTGGAGGGACGGGTGAACCTGTGACCTTCCAGTCAAACGCCCACAAAGCAATCCATAAATCGGAGTTAAATGGGAGGCGCAGTGAGCCACAACATTGCCCGGGAATAAGGGCAATCAATAGCGTGATGGCAGATTACACGACAAAGGAGGTTAGCTCTGTAATTATGTGCATAGATTAGAAGTGGGCTTGTGAACGAATGGTTTGAATCCCCGGATGGGATGGGAATATCTGGCTGGAGGAAGTGAAGTATTTTGCTTACTTATAACAATTACCATCAAAGTTCTCTGGAGCGAGTCACTTCAGCTTCAACGGCTCCTTTTGGAGCTGCTCAGTGGTCAAACTGTGATTGTACAGAGTAGATCCCTGGTACGAGTGTATGTAACCCTTCTCCCTGCATCTACTCCCCAAGGCCAATGCTGAATATTTGAATATGTTCTTCAACTAACCTGATTAGATAATGTTTTTAAAAAATGATTATTTCAAAGGAGAAGAGAGTGCTTCAATCGGGGAGCTACTGCTGGAAGTTGCTCTGAATAGGGGCGTCTGCTACATGCGTACAATTGAAATGTAATGTCTAGCCTCCCATTCCAACAGTGACAGGCTGTCATCAGTCAGTGATGTTTATTTACAGCATGAGCATCAGATGCGAGAGCAACAGTGGTTGGTAACAGCTTCCCTGTGGAGAGTGGCTGTGCAGCCCTGGCACACTGCCTGTTGTACCAGACTGTGTGTGTGTGTGAAAAGGTGTTGTGAAATGTTCGGCAAATACAAAAACGACCCCAGTATTAACTACCTAGTTGGCTGATGTTGCTTTAATCCAGTCCAGTGGCCAACCCCATTCGAATGTAACTGGATGTGAAATTAAGTGCCAGAAAAGTTGAGCCATTTGGCTTTTCCTCCCCTCCCCTCTGCAACAGATTTATTGTGTGTGTGCCACATTAACGGTGCTGTCTAGTCTGATAGATTTGTCCTACCAATATCCGCCTTGCTCTTGTTGAAAGTGAATGGCAGCCAGCGAATCCACTGCTCCATTTGAGATGAAGGACATTAAACAAATCGACTACAGGCAGGAAACACAGCGACACTAGAATGACTGGTGATCACCAATGTCTCCCCAAAGCTCCTCGTCGGCCAACGTTTCTCTGCTCACAGACAGACAACTAATGGATTCCCAGCAACTGCTTTCTCAAGTTGATGGCGGGGTGCTACATTGTGTAAGTTGTGCACATACTGTGCATGTTGCCTCACTAACTGCATAAACAAATGCAGATAAACGTACAGACACACGCTCATAGCGCAGAGGGAGGGGGCTAATCTCCCATCTACTTTCTTAATCCGCCACACGATCACCTCTCATCACAAACTTGCGTGTGCCTTCATAAAGACCCATCTGGAGCATCACTCAGTCTCACCCAGTGGGAGTGGCAGGCATTAGCTGACAACTGGATCACTGTCTTAATAATATAAGTGGATGTATTTGTTCCTTTACTATAGCTGTACAAATCTGATTAAACCAATGTGCACACAGTGCTAATGATCCGTTGAGGAGGGATTGGTGCCCAATGGATGCTGCCCCATAACATTTATGTTATTCAAAAGGTGCTTGAAAACATACTAGAGGGCTGAATT
>OMOT01059881.1:0-11718 GCA_900312575.1 Acanthochaenus luetkenii | reverse complement strand
ATATTTTAATCCATAAGCTACTCATAGGCCATTGGATGGGGGGTGGGGGTGGGGAAGACAGTATGTACGGTATTCCACAGCTAACACAATTTAGTTCTCTGGGATGCAATGGATTTACTTCAGCTCTGGGGCAGCCATACGTTTTTCTCTAGCTGTTGAGATTTCAAGGCTTAAAATGTATATGGGTCAAATGACTTGGAAAATGTATCGACAACACAGAAGAACAATATACATTACACCAAGGTCGCTACTGCCTAGGCGATTACAATACCTACCAAGCAAGGGTCGGTAAACTCTCTGCTCTTTGCTTTAATTTGGCTAAAAACAATCCAAAAAAAGCTGTTGTGAACCAACAAAACATTGCGCACATATCTTTTTCATGGAAATAGTTTTCACACCAAAAATGATCCATGATTAATGGAAGAGGGATTGGGGCTGCTTAATTTTCGCAAACCTTTTTCTATGTTTTGCTCTGCACCTGAGTCTACATGGCATGTTCACACCTGTCAGAATGATCCGAACTTTGCAAAACAATTGTAAAGTCTGCATGAAACGAAGTAGGTGTGAAAGCCACCCAAGACCCGCATAGAACCATCTCCATACTTGCAAAGTCATAAGAGTCAAAAAAGGTGACAAACCCGCCAACCCCAAACCCTCAGCTTAAAATTTAGCATTCTGGTGCAGAACATTAAGGGAAAAGACAACATTTACTTCAGGCAAAAAAAACAACACATTTATTGACACCAGTGTTTCAACTCTTGTGGGGTAGACCAGCAAGTCGTGGCTGGTGAGACAAAACGTTTATTTCATTTCTTCAGTCTTTCAGCCTGTACAAGTCCTTCAAGTGCTCGTTTCCTCAGCGCTACTTTGTCTGCAGCCAGAGCCTGGGCCAGCTTCACCATCACGGGTGCAAAGGTAAACAGCAGTGAATGTTCAGCATGAGTAGCGAGAACCATCGCCTAGACAAAAAAAAGGGATTCGATTTTCATCAGTAAAACTCTGACTGTATGGCTTAATTCCATTGTTACTGTAAAGCTGTTAGACGTGTAGCCTATCTTGTATTTGCAATAAATATGTATTTAGTCTACTACAACTATTTAAATTGAATAAACACACCCATATAGTCTACTTGACATTTGCCAGAGTAGATATCAACAGTACAATAATAGTTATGATTTAACTTAGTGACCTAGAAAACAGCAAGCTTCTAATCTATACACACCTCTGCATTAGTAACCCGCTGAAATGAAGGTACAGACACATTAACTCTCTCTCTCTCATTGTTTCAGGGCCCTTGGAAGCAACTGCACTTGGGACTGTTGGGACCAGAAGTACACTGGCCGTAGTCATTGTAGTGTACACTTTTTGCCGGTGCACCCCTGTCTGGCAGTGTGCTAAAAGGGCATGTGAGCCCTTGTTGCTGTAATTTATCTCCTTTGAACAGAAGCTGCATTTAGCATTTACCCTGCCTAATCAATTTTAAATATTGTGACAGCAGGAAGACCAAATATTATCAGCTGGCATCAGGGACTCATTTTTCAGCATGAGTGACAATGACGTTGACATAATATTGGTCTATAGGTTAAACAGGTTGGGAAAGATTTGATGTTGTAACATGAGGGAAAAATTATCATGACACACTCAAACTTGATTTGGCAGGTTAATGTTACTTTACCAACTAGTTACCTAACTTCAAGTTAGTTAAACAGTAAATTATATCGTCGGCAGCAAACAAGACTTACCTGAAAAACCCGTGTTAATTGTAGTAGGTTAGCTACCGGAGAAGAGATCCAGTAACGTTATCCGTGAAAAGGAGAGAAAGGAAGATGACGTAGTTCTCATGAAGCTGATGGGCCAAAAGACTCGACTCATCTCACCAAAGATTTGTTTTATTGCAAAGAAGATCACGACATAACAGCTTTCTGAACCGGTATCTGGTCTCAGGCCAATCAATGGGAGATTGCGCTGACTGGCCATGTTACACCTTGCATCTCTGTCACATCTGTGCTCAATTTTACTTTAAAATATCACGTAAAATAAAATGTGAGCCAAATGCACATTAACTGGGCTATTTTCTAGCAACGTTCCAAAACTGATGTAAATTGAATACTGTGAAGTTGTTGTTTTGGCATGTTAAAGGAATACACCAACATTTTGGGAAATATACAGTAAAAAATGTTCCGATTTACCCAGACTTAGATGAGGTGTTCTGGCTCGGTTTCCATGGTAGCATAACTTGACATCAGGACCTACAATCCCATATGATCCAACGTGACACCAATCACACAAACTATGGAGGCAGACAGCCAGACTCACTGCACCTCACCTAACTGTAAACTCAGCTCTCATTTTTGAATCTGTTAAACACCCTCGCAATACCAGATATTTTTTGCCGACCATCAGTCCAAACCTCTGGTTAGGATTTCCCCTCCAATTGTCAGGATGGGAAAATCTGATGTAAATTGGCTTGATAATCCTCAAGTGTTTCCCAAGCCTTAGCCTACAACTGTATGACTTAAAGCTGCATGCGAGTGTGCCAATTTACTGAAAACAAATGAAAATAAATCTGAAATGTTGTTAGGCTTATAATATGGCAATGTCTATAATGGATGCCTCCATTTTAAATGGAACATAAGGTATATGTATCAATTTTAACTGTGGTCTTCATTTTGATAGGGCTTCACCCAACAGATTTAAGATTATTTAAGATTTCCCCCCAGGCCTCAAATCTATTAAATTATTGGTGACATAATACAATTGAATATTAGGAATGAATAACTGACACTGAGAAATTACAATAAATTAAGTTGTGACACCAGTGTAAAAAATCTGATCTCAATGGTGATGTTTAAATGAGATCTAGAGTAGAACAGAAACATCAGTGTAGACGTACCTGTCTGAGTCTTTCCTCGCTGTCAGCGAGAGCAACACTCTGAGCCTCAGAGGAAGCACCAGGCATCTGTGGGTTGTTAGACAGTTGACAAGGGTCTTGTGGGGCAGTTCCACTGTTACCCACACTTGACTGATCCTTCATTTCTATTTTGTCTGTTGGCTGTGGACGAGGGGTTATGGGGGCTTGTTCAAAAGGGTCATGGACAGGTGTCTGATTGGGTCTTCTGGAGGGTGATTGAGTGAATCCATCTTCTGGCATACTCTGGTGTTTTGGTGTTTGTGAGCCTGGATGAGGGAAGGGCTCCTGTAACCTGCTTTGAGGTGGGGAGAAGGGGTCCTGGTTCACCATTGGTCCTGGCCTTGGCCCCAGTCTACTGAGCCCATCAGGACCAGGCCGTGGGGTCCCTGGAGGCTGGGTGTATGGGTCATTAAGCATTGGTCGGGGGGGGCCTGGCTGGGAAAACATGTCACCACTCCCTGGCCTTGGTGTCCCAGGGGTGTTAGTGTATGGATCCATAGGCACCCTCTGGCTACCTGGTGACTTGGAAAACCTCTCTCCCATAGAGGGCCGTGGAGTACTAGGCGGCTGGGCATAGGGGTCCACTGAGTGGGAAGGGGACATCCTCTGTACAGGGTGCGACTGGTGACCAAACTGGTTCATACCACTGGGGCGAGTAGCAGGAGCCTGGGAGTAAGGGTCTGAGGATGGGCTAGGGGTGTTGGATGGCTGGCCGTAGTTGTCATGTGGGCGTGGGGTACCAGGAGGTCGAGCATAGGGCTCAAAAAATGGGCGAGGTTGGGCATTGGGTTCATTGATGGGTCGAGGGGTACCAGGGGACTGAGCATAAGGGTCAGTGGTTGGCTTGGAGGGACCAGAAGATTGGGAAAAGGGGTCATACGTAAAGTGGTCAGGCCTTGGAGTGGAGGGTGCATGAGCATAGGGATTTCTGGACATTTGTGTCATTGGTCCAGGCTGAGCAAACGAGTGGACCTGAGGGTGATGCTGGCTCATTCTAGGAGGATTGGTGAAGTTGTCATTCCCAGAGGGTCTTGGAGTGTGGGGGTGCTGAGCATAGGGGTCATTCTGCTGATTCTGGGAGAACCTGTCAGTAGGATGCGGCCCTGGTCGATTGAATGGGTCCTGAGAGTGGGGAGGGGGCATAGGCGTTTTGAACAGAGAGACCGAGCCAGACTCATTACTTCCAGGGATGGGAGCTAGTAAAGGCCGTGAGTAAGGGTCAGACAGGATCATCCTGTTCTGGGCCATGCGCTGATAGGCCTCATTTCTGATCATAGGTCTTGAGTATGGGTCTCTGCCTGGAGAACCCATTGGGGGCCTCCCTTGGGCAGCCTGGATGGACCTGGGGGGACCCATGGGCTTCAGGAAAGGGTCAATTTCTCCAGCTGGCCTTGGGGTGTCAGGAGGCTTGGCATAAGGGTCATTGCTCATGGCTATAGAAGAGCCAAAAGACTCATGAGCAGGAGAGGGCCTCCCTCTGTCCTGCTGCTCCATCAAGGAGGTGGGGGATTTACCAGACTCCATAGGCATTCTGCGACATGCATTCTGCCCTAGAGTCGGTGGTCTTGGGGTCCCCACCATCTTGGCATATGGGTCCCATGGAGAAGAGGGTCTGGAACCAGAGGAGCCAGGTGAGAAGACCTGAGGGGACTGAGGCTGGGAAGAAGG
This sequence comes from Acanthochaenus luetkenii, assembly GCA_900312575.1. Lineage (NCBI taxonomy): Eukaryota > Metazoa > Chordata > Actinopteri > Beryciformes > Stephanoberycidae > Acanthochaenus > Acanthochaenus luetkenii. Next base: position 7,139 of record OMOT01059881.1, on the reverse strand, counting down.
GCCTGATGGAGGGGGAGGAGGGGGTCGCAAGAACACATCCTCAGGAGGCCCCGAGGTGGGCGTACCTGGCAGCTGTGGCATGGCAAAGCCCTCTTTAGGGTTGAGCTGCTGTATTGGGGACATGCTGCCATTGCTGGGTTGGGAGACGGGGCTCTGGTTACCACTGTTGTTGCCATCTCCTTCAGACTGGCAGTTAGTCTGCTGCTGTTGCTGCTGAAGTTGCTCATTCTTAACTTGCTCCAGTTTCTGAGTGGCTTCAATCTTGGCTTGCTGTTTGCTTTTCTGCCTCATTTGCTGTTGTAGGAGCAGATGAAAAGAGGGATTAGACTTCAAAGGGGACAAATCAAATACGGCCAGTCTCATAACACTCAGATGAACCGGACAGACTCTTATGTGGAGGATAGTGCAGTTGTTTAGGGAGCCTTTCTAAACCACCTCTCAGTTGTCTTAACATAAGTGGACCTGCCGCTGCATTCCCTGACTTCAGTATATACACTCTTACCTGTCTAAACTTCCACTCTTGTTCATGCTCTGACTCTTTGGGTTTCAAAGGGTCTTTAAAGAGCAGTTCTGTGTCTAGTGGTATGTTGGGATCAAACACCTCAGGGGGCTGCTGCTGTGGTGGGTGCCTCTTGACTGTCTCGTTGGACATCTGGACTTTGTTGATTCGCAGGGCAGCTCGGTTATCCCTTGCCTTTTGCTGAAGAACAATTCGATCCCAAACGCACACAAAGACAAAAACACATCAGACATACACATGTCATAAACACAAGAGAAGGCAGACAAAAACATGTAACCAGTGCCAATCTAACTGCAGCAACCACTTATGCAGGGTTAATTTGACTAGTTTTAATCAAGACTAGGTCTTTAAAACAGACCTCTGCCAGATAAAATTACTTCTTGTGAACTTAATTACAGAGACCATAGTAAGTTCTAACACTGAGCAGTGCTTCCTCTGTTAATTAATCTGTGAATGGCCAGATTTCAAATTGCATTGCAAGAGGCAAGGGGCCAGATGTGATACAGGAGTCTGCCTACTGCATACTAATACATCAGTGCAAATAATAGTCACCGTTTCTGCGATGGTTCAACGTTTTTCAGGCTTTGAGATAGTTGGAGGAATGATGGCAAATTCAGAAATATTAGTGATCTTACCACATATGGGGCCCTGTCTTGTGAACTAGCTTTCCTCCATAGTTTTGCAATTTGCTTGACTCTTGTAGACCAATCTGTTGAAAGAATGAGTTGTCATGCCAACAGTCTTCTTAAAGGGCATTCAAAGGTATCTTTATATACTGTGTTGTAAAGAAGCAGTGCAGAGGGTATAAAAATGTGACACACACATTTTGTGTGTACTAGTTTTAGAGCCATAAACCAACCTGGGAATTCTTCTTTGAGGTTGGGGAAGTTGACATTGGTATAGAGGACAGGCGCTACAGTGGCTAGCTCTCCAAGAGTCTCCTCCTTCTCCCATTTGAGTGTACTCCTTTGGGCGTTGGACATGGCTTCAGTCTCCCCCTCAGGCAGAGATACAGGAGGTGTAGGGCCTGGGCCATGGGCAGGAGAGGGCCATGGGCCAACCGTCTCTCTAGGGATCTGATTGAACTTCCTATCCCGGCAGCAACATAGAAAAGCAACTCTATTCTGAAATCACTACGATCACACCACTGTATTGAGAAATGATGAAAATGTAACTTACAATATTTAATATCTTACAAGAAGGTAGCAGTACATTACCTTGGATTGTCATTGAAAGGCATACGGTGGAGTGGGGAGAAATTTGCTGGGATGCAGGGCCCTGCTCCTGGATTTGTAGGGAAGCGTTGGTTTGGTCCCATCATGCCATTCATGATCGGCATCCTTGGAAACATGGGATTCCCTACAGGGCACACAACAAGATTTTAGGGCAGAATGAGGTGCTTGGATCGTCAAAAACAACAGAATCACATGCTATACATGACAGTGACATACTGATTGATGATGTACCTGCATTGGGGTGAGGCATACTGGTGCCTGGCGTGGCAGGGAGGGGCCCTGGGCCCTGGGGGTGAGGCACCTGTGGTGGTGGTTGGCTGGTGCTGGGGCTGAGGACTGCTGTGAAGAGATCTTCTACATCCTTGCCCTCCAGCTCTGTAAGAACATGTGACACTAGTCAGTACTACATATGTGGGATAATACCTTTTAGGGTATGGGTGAAAGTGGGTAAAATGAATACAGTGAACAATCAGAATTAATTCCCCCTGTATGCTATTGATATACTGATGCCATCTATTGATTATTATTTTCTTTTTAAATATCACATTTAAAGTCTATTAGTGAATGACCACATAATTAATGAAAGTGCTTTAGAGAGCATGAAAGGTTTGGAATTTCATATAGCAATTGATTCATGGCTTACTTGCAAGTATAATTTGGACATTTTATTGCCTTAAGGGACATTAACTTTGACTTAACTCAAATAAAGATCATATAACAAGTGACGTCACTGAATTGTGAAATATTATTTAGCGAAATATTATTGAACCATGGCCCGAGTGCTGGAGCAATATTGTATTAGGAGTACACAGGCAATTGTCATTCCTAATGTAGGATAACACTGGAACAAAGCTTATAATTTTTAGGAAAAATTATTAAATTACAAACCTGGAATTTTGTAGAGTTTGCTAAGAATTGATTCTGAAACAAGGGAAGAGTGGGAGAGAACAGCTCATTATCCAACTTGTATTCAGTCGTCAGAGGTGTAAAAAAGGTGGGCTTCAAGACATAGTATATGCATGTCTGGTCTCTCACACTGACCATCAGTCACCATCTTGTCAAGCTCTGGGCTGAGGATGCCGTCCAGAGGTTCATCTGGGAGGGCACGAGGTGTCCATCGGCCAGACTGGGATTGGGGCACCACTGGGGAGCTGTCTGCCAGGGGTCCGATGTCCAGACCAGCTGTAGAAACACACACAGACGTACAAAAATAAATCACAACACACACACAGCTAATTTAAAAAATACTGAACCAAGAACGCAAGCATAAAAATAGACTTAACGTGAGAACATGTTTATTGTCTAAACAGCCTGTGGAATGCAATCATAACGGCACAGTCTAAAATCACAGCTCCTTTGGGGTTCCTGTGTTGTGTAATACAATTGCTTTGGGAACAATGAACAGGCAAAAAGGCCATACCAATTCTCAGCAAAGATACATAAACACTTTGTGAATGTTTGTACAGGAAAATATTGTTCCGACCCCTCAATTAAATGGGTCCTCCTTACTAAGCACCCAATTACTCTCCTTGTAAGGAAGACAAAATGTGCAACCTTAAGCAATTATGTAATAATCTATTCAGCAAATAAGAAGCAAAACCCATTTGAATAACCTGGGTAACTGCATTGCTGGCAGATTAAATGAAGATGATGAGCAATGAAGCAAGCTTAGGAAAACGCAGAAAGATGGCTATCATTGGAAAAGATTCTCTTCCCACTCTAATCTGCTTTCCATTTCTTCCACACTTAAACAAAACGCTTCTCTGCCAACATGAGGATAGCTGCAACCGTGAGTTGGCAAGACCTGTATGTATGGGATAGGACAAAAAACACATCAGCCCAAAGTACATTTAAGTTTAACAAAGTAGCAGTTACAAAGAATGAAAGACATGTATTGCAAAGCTCAGTAGAATTGCAGAGATTTTCTTCATCCAACTATAGGGCTGAGAAACAAAGACCTTCACCGTCATCAGAAACAGGAAGGCCGTTCAACACGGCCCTTTGCTCTCTAAATTGCTCGCTTCTAAATCGCTCATTTATTTTAAGTTTGAATGGAAGAATGTCCTTGCCAGTCTGTTCCTGTAGCATTTTGAATCTCTGGTTGGTTAGCTCTGAATTTGTGCCCAAAGTCTATTTCAAAATGTGACCAATGGAACTCAAAACGAGAAAAGATTGACACGCCATACCAATTTGAGTGCAGATTGTGTAGTAGGTTAGGTAAATTCTACGTAATTTTAAATGACTGTTAATAACAATATTAAATGGTTTAGGAAGGACACATGGTAAAGGTGTGCAAAGATTAGTATGAAGCAGCTCATATACATGCACACTCAACTGCAAAAACACCGTAAGAGAGGAAGAATGCACTAAAGCAAGGGATTAGCAGGCCATGGCACCCTTACCAAAAGGAGGTGGTGAGCTGTCAACCTGGAAGGGGCAAATATCAAGACCTACAAGAACCCAAAACCAGATAAAAATGAGTCAAAAAAATAACAAGCACAACACTCTTCAGACAATGTGGAAAAATAAATACAAATAAAGATAACACCAAAGATGAACAAAACAAAAAAATAATTGTGGAAAGAATGTGACACTAAAATAATTATAACGTGGTGAAAGTAAAATAAATTTGCTGTCTGAGGAAATTTCCAACCCGGGAAGAAAATATTTTGAAAACCCAGAGCTAGAGGTGTCGAGACTATAAATTATTTCCGCTGTGACTGTCTGTGAGATATATGACGCACCAGTGTCACTGCTTGGCTTCCCGAGCATTCCCAAGATGTCTGCATCAGTGTTCAGAACATCAGAAAGATCAACTAATGGTTCCTCAGAGGTCTCTGTAGATGGAAAAAAAGAAAGGAAAACAAAACGGTCACAAAACATAATAGATGGTGATGGTAAATGGACATGAGGCTAGGATTTGGTGCCATTCCTTTGGTCACCACACAAATGTCCACATTTGTATATAGGACTTGGTGTTGAGAAATGTAAAAAAAGAGAGGAGACTGCCCCTGGTGGAAAGACCATACATCTTCTTCAATCAGGAGTAATTATATGTATATGCAAGTTTAATTTGACATTCATATTCCATGCAGTTTTGTCAATAACAAATAGTAATTTAATGTTGTTTTTCAGCCTAACTTAAGCACTATTAAAACTGGATTAGTTCTACTAGCAGAGGTTCTGCCCATGTGTGTAATTCCACAGGACCATTCGAATGCGATAAAGGGATCTCTTGCAAGATGTTAGGCACTTTGAAACACACATGCACTGGCCAGTGCCCATGATGCCTTTAGGCATGGCTCATTCAGTGAAGGTGTGAGGTGCTTCTTTGTCTCTGGCTTGCTGCCTGAAATGAAGAGGGTCTGTTGGCTATGCCATCTTAGCATAAACAGAAGTTCGGTTTATATAGTTTTGACCACTAAATAAATATTGGCTATACTGTATAACATAAATAGTCAGTTTGTCAGAGATATGTTGTAAATCATAGCAACGTTACTATCTATGTTGGTTGGCAGTCTTATTGAATGGTTTGTTAGCGGAACTTGCTAACTTTATCTAGCATAGACAAACCACTTATAAACCTTCTAAATTGGGGTGGGACACTCTACGTGAAACACAGCAAAGCAAACAATGGCTGACTCAACCGGTCTTTGGACGAAAATTTTGAAATGCACACCAAAATTAACCTTTGATATAATTGAGAGATAAGCAGAGCTGGAGGCCACATTATCAAAGAAGCCCCAAATGAAAGGCTACAGCAACAGAATTGAAGGGTACATGATATTGAAGCTGAACATGCTCACACCAGTGGTTTACTTATCTATAACATTAACTAATGTTAGTGAAATCATGTTGCTAAAGTTATATTTATCTCCAAACACACCAATTCTAAATGTGTCTAACAGATTTTAACAGTAGTAATTTTAAATGGACAAATCTATCACGATATGAGTAATTTCATATCACGATAATATATATCATGATATAGTACGTTTTCTGTAAATTTGATGAGAAATTTGTCTATACAAAATACCCACATGCGTCTAGGGCTGGGTATCGCCACCGATTTCCCAAATCTATTAAATTCTGATTCACTTGATCCAAATTCGATTTGATTTTCGATTTCATTCAATATCTATTCGGTTAGGGATATTTCAGTCACAATACCAATTTTTCTTGGATATGAAAGAGATTCTCAGGGTAACTAATGCAGTAAATTGTACAAGGAACTCTCTAACCTGGTGCATTATTACAATATTCATGTTTACATTAACAATTGACCCCAAAGCAGTTACATTAATGTACTTTTTATTTAACGTGACCAACACACTACAGCAGTGTAGTGCATCTAAGCCTGGCCTCACACAGAGGATGAACAGGGAACCGGTCTGCTGATCTCTCTACCGATAACAGATCCTTAATGGGGTTGTAAACTATGGGATATAACAGAAAGTGCCCTTACCAGGAAGAAGCCTGTCAAAAACCAAGACACCCTGTTTTGGCTAATCTTAGAGGTGCCAGAATGTCTGAGATGAACCCCAGTGGAATGTGGCCAAAATCATATGAAATCTTTGATACAGACTGACTGGACTTTGGGTATCACATTGTGTTGTATTCTAATGTATATCTCTTGTTTTGTATGTTGTTTTGTGAAATTGTATATGATAGTTATTCACATTATTCAATATCTTCATTTTTTCCATGTGCTTAGGTAGCCATATTTGATTTAAAACTGCTCAGGAAAATACGCTGAGTTTATTAGTGGTAATATTACAACGTCATATTGTGTATATCTGGGAACAGATGGTGTTTTATACATATGTAATGAGCTCTTTCCAGCCATACCACTAGATGGTAACACCCTCTACTAGGCTTGTCACGGTACTCGGTACTTCGGTACTAACTCGGTACCTACATTGCTGCGGTACCTACGGTACCTGTTTTCCCATGGCACCGAAAGTACCGAAGGTACCGTATTTTCTATTTAATTTGCCACGGAACCGAAGGTACCGTGTTTCTTATTTTCAGCATTAAAAACAAAATCCTTCCGCACATGACCTGGCTACGATTTGTATTCGTCCGCCTGCTCCGCTGTTGCGAGGTAAACAAATACACGTGGAGAGCTGACGAAGAGAAGATGGCCACAGAGAGTACACCAGGAGCGGCTGCTCCAACTCAACCACTGTTAGCTAGCTGGCTACCTAACGTTATATGCAATGTTAGCAATCGGAGACGGCATTGGGCTGGTAGAACGTTAGCTAGCTAGCTAGCATTGTAGCAGCCATGTAATAGCCGTGTCCGATGTGATTCTATAGCATGTGTGTCACATTAGCAGTTGTGTTGTTGGCTCATTAGCTACATTCTCAATGTCTTGAGAGGTG